>JAJHUR010140002.1:0-10391 GCA_027495735.1 Lutjanus campechanus | reverse complement strand
CCAGGGGTAAGTCAGTGTGATTGCATGACACTGGTGATGGGGATGCCATACAGATTCATGTCAAAAATCCCAAACTATCCCTTTAATATCAAATTAATATTGCAAGTTTAGTTTAATTAATATCATGGACATTGTTTATTGGGCCAGACCGGATCACAAACAGCATTATTCAAACTGATGTTGCTAAAAGACTCAGAAACCAGTAAAATTAAATCCTTTATTACTTGCCTTCATGCAGCCTACACAGCAAAATCAGCAGTGTTCATTCAACACTAATAGAGTGAAATTCAACACTTTGAAAGTGTCTATATTGGTCCTCACTACATAGAGTAAAAATTACACTTTTGAAAGTGTTAAATAGTTTACACTATGATAGAGTTGCACCAACTCTCTCAATATTTAAATTTGAACGCTAGTCAACACAGGTCAGTGTTAAGTTTATACAACACTAGTGTGTAGTGTCAAATGTTAACACTGTCAGTGTATTTTTTTCACACTAAATAGAGTTGCTGCCATATTAACACTATAGAGGATGTAAAATTTAACTCTTCCCAGAGTTGATTTCGATTTCATTAAATGTATTATATTTTAAAAAATACTGCAAGAAATTAACTTTTCATTCATTTCAATCCCATCTGACATTGGAAGCCAGGCAGGATACACACTGGACAAGTCATTGGTTCATCACAGGGCTGACAAGTGGAGGATTCAAACTCACAACCCTCTGGCTGTGAGGCAGCAGTGCTAACCACTGCACCACCAATTCTGCTTATTGACTCTTCCCCCTCACACAGTACTATAGTATTACTATACATGATAGAGACTTATCTTTTTTAATTAGTCAGGCAAATGAAACCATACATAAACTAACATTAGCTAAATGTTATCTTACCAATTTAGGTATTTAGTAGCTACGTACAGAAATAAATAGAACTGGATAGAAAACGTAATTAACCATGTTGGCTTAAGTTTACTTACACATAAATTTTCCTCTTCCACTGAGAAATGTCTGCTAATGTCCAGTCAACAGAAAAGAGTAGCTCCTTTCTTCAATCACAGGAAGGATGTCTGGACATGTCTGTAACACTAACACTTTAACTTAAAACACTAATACTTACAACATTAACACTTAAACTTATAACACTAACACCGACACTATCATATCATTTGAGGGTGGAGCTAAATTAACTCTCTGCAGAGTTGGAGTAATACTGATGTGATCAACTCTGTCAAATGACTCCAACACTGAAGACCATTTTAATCAGAAAATGTTAAAATAACACTTTGGGAGTAGAAATCAACTTTGAAATGTTTAACTCTGAAATTTCAACACTCCAGTTTTTACTGTGAAGTTTCTTGGGTTGCCATGGTTACACAGCAAACCAAAAGAAGTTCAGCCATAATCAACTCACGCAGCAGCAGCAGCTGTAAACAGACCACCACAAGTACCACTTGCTGTCTGAGGGCACTTTTAAAGCTACTTAGGAGGAACTAAAACTGGATTTAAGGAGTTAAATAAAAGCATGTGAAGTGAAGAAATCAAAGTCAGCAGTTTAAACAAGAACATACTGTTGTGTCGGAGAAGAAAACCTCATGCTCTCACTCTGAGGTCGTTATAAGTGCATGGATGTGGCAGTTTGTACGGTTTCGAGGGATTATTTCCTCTCGTTTCTCCTGTACGTGTCGGGCGATTGACACTAAGAAGAGCGTTACTTAATCCACACACTGATATGAAAACGCTCAACATGGGCACAATGGAATAATGATGAAACAGAAACTCTGACAAAAATAAATTATCACTTTATGTTAGGTGCGATGGATTATTGAGCTCGGGCAAATTTCAATCTGCGGGGCACTTTATAAGACTAAACGACTTTCTTGTGAAGCTGGAAGAAATGGATCTTGATTTCACTGCCTGCACTGATGGTGTTCGGACAACAGCAGGAGGAATGTGAAAGAATTACTGTAAAACACTAGTTTAATCAGGAGGGGGTCTCTGAGATTTCTGTCTCCACTCCACTGAAGATTAACAGAATTTTGTTCGTGCTGCTGAAAACACTGAAAATGACTTTTGAAAAGCTGAGCAGCACAGTGCCTCAGGGTCTCATCTGGGGTAACCAGATGAGACAAACTTTTCTGTCAACATTTTTATAGGCTTTATTTCTTGAGTAAAAAGTGGTCTCTATGACCTCATGAAAACTGTTGAAAGAAAAAAATGAGGTTAATTTACCCTTTAGAACGAAGGTGTTGAGCTCATATTTTCATTCGCTCTATATGTCTGCTCCCCCAGTTCCATTCAGGCAGAATTCCACCAGACGGGTCCTTTATGGTAATTGACAGAGGAGCGTCACCAGTCCAGATTTGAAAAGTCACATCACATGTTTTGCTGCTCTGATTGGTGGTAGATCTATCCAATTACATCCAGTCAGAAGGTCCATCCATCGCGACGCCTCAGGCTCTTGAAACTCAGATCAAACTGTCAAACAAGGTGGTGCCAATCAAATACGAATGAAGATTTTAGTGCGCTGTTCAGCTGCAATACGAGAAAGTTTGTGATCACCATTGTTTCCTTCTTGGAAACAGATCAACTGCGCTACATTAGAGGTCTTTGCGAGACCCAATCCGGGAACTGTAAGGGTTCGGACCCACTTCTTATACAGCATGTATGTCAGGTCTGGGTCCCCACAAATGGGGCCACATTTAACATTATGTGTAGTCCCATTGGATCCAAGAGGACCCAACTGTGATTGGACGGTGCTCATGAAAGTGCTGTGTGTGTAAAATAAGAACACTTGGATGTATTTTATCTATTTTCTTAATGAGGAGAATCCATCATATGTGTCATGGTCAGGCTACTAGTGTTACATTAGGTATGACACAAAGTTTTGTTTTGACAACTTGTATATTGAAGTTAACTTGATAGCAATTATCTGTGAAATCGTGCTGATTGAGTCCGTGTCTTCTGGCTGGCTTTAGGTCTGACGTTTCTTGGTTGCTGTCAAATGACAGACAGGTCCGGTTTGGTTTCAGGTCCGGCATTTCTCAGTTCTGCATGTATCCAGGTCCCAGCTTAGAGTCCAAGTAGTCCATTTCAGGGTCTTGCTGGATTCAGCCATGAATTTTTAGACCCATGAAAACCTCTACACCACATCACGCATTTTGTTGCTGTTATAGCAGGTTCATCAGGAGGCTTTTCGGCCCCTTGGAAGTCCAAAATGAAGGGCTTACGAAGGCATTGCCAGACTAGGGTTAATGTAACCTTGTGACGATCCCATTGACAATTCTCCCTGACCAATCAGAGGTCTGCAGTATTTTAAGTCCACCTTTTAGTACCACCTCAATCAAGTTAATCCCAAAAAAGTACTGGGTACCTGGTTTAAAACAGAAAACCAAAAAAGAACGTCTGTCGACGTGAGTCGAGCCAATCATACTGTGGAAATGATGCGTATGCGTGTGTTTTAGTAGATCCACTTTAGAAGAATAGGTTATCCATGTTAGTTTCAAAATAACAACAAATCACAGTGACAGATTGTTTTGAAAAAAAAAATGCTTGCGGCATCATGATGGAACTGTGAGCCAGAAAGAAAGAAAGGAAGAAAGAAACACACCCAGGAGGAGTGAAATGAAGAGGACAAAAAGCTGATTGTCTGTTCATCCAATCTTTGAGTCCAACATACTGTACAGTCCATCAGTCAGACCCCTCAGCCTTCACCAAATGACCCGTTCAATCACATCTCCTCACCGAGTACATGACAGCTCTCATCATTCCAGATCAAGACAAAAATGAAGAAAAGTGTACTTTAGGAACATGATTTAAAAACACTGTTGGATAAAAAGAGTATAAAGTATCATAAAACAGTACATTAGGTAATTAAATTCTAAGTTAGGGCTTAAGAGCTTAATCAAATGCACCAGTGTAAAAAGTTTTTCAATTTTCTGTACTGTTTCTGAGATAATCCCTTTAGCTCTAATTGCTGCACAGTGGGGTGTAAAGCCAGGAGCACATGTGAAACAAACATATCAATAAATATTCATTGCCAGGCTGCTAAAGAGATTCAATGTCTGGTTTCTTAAATTGCGCTGCTGCATTGATTTCCCATACTGAGAGAAGACCTGCATCCTGTCGCCTTCTAGAAATAAAAACATGCTTGTATTTATGTTTCCCGATGCCAGTCCATGATATGACCACAACAGCTGAGCTGCATTTTTCAAGGTGATGACAAGAACGTGGCCGGTGAAAACACAGAGGCTTACGGTGGTAATTTGGCTTGTGTAATGCCTGTGATATTCTTTGATGAGTCACTCAATCAACAAGTCCACCAAACTAAGGGAACACACACTATCTTGTTTTAATGGCCTCCCCAGATTACCCACATTAGCGTTTTCTGCTCAGACACTCTTATTAGCAGGATGGCATGATTTGTCAGTGCCTTCCCAAACTGTTAGAAATCAAAGTTACAAAAAGATTCATATAGGATTTTCTGATCTCTATGCTATGGTTAAGGGAGAAATCTGTAATATATATACTGTAATAAAACATAAAATGACCATGCGATATGTCAGAGATCAAGGAAATATGTTAAGTTGACATACTCGCTACTCTGACAATAACGCTGCAGTCGTGGTGTGTTTGAAATTTCTCTTCCGGGCTGGAATAAACTGTTTTTGTTTGCGCGATTCATGTTAAGTACAGTTCAAATTAATGTGAAATGTGCGCCGAATGAGTTTGTGTCTGTGTATGAGAAATCATTAATACTCTTGCAGAGGGAGTAGATGTTTATAACTGTTGAATTGAGCAAAATGTTAATGGAGTTTGGCAGGCTGTGAGACAGGCAGTAACTTAACTCATCATCCAGTAAGTATTATCAGAGCCTTGGGCTTTTGTTTTCAGGATAACCAGCTTCACTTTACATTGACAGACAATTGACAGTTATAAACAGCTGATCGACTTACAGTGGAGGACTTGCCATTTCTTGTTATTGTCAACTTACCAATGTTGCGCTCATCCTGGGGAGAAACAACTCACTTCAACCATAGATCATATTAACTCCAACTCGCTATTTGGACTGCAGTACTCGTGTGCATGCGTTATTGCTATAGCTTCTTTAAGTTTTGGTTATGTTTAGGCACAAAACTGACTTGTTTGGGATAAAAAAAATACAACTACCTGGTAGTCATGGTTAAATAATGCAATGATTGTGGACATACCTAAAAGAAATCAATGCTGGCTTTTGATAGGAAACTGGTAGCAAATAAGGGTTGCCCACGTTGGTGGGCGATGAGACGGAAAACAGTCCTACAAGTCAGTTAACCCTTTCGAGTAACATCCTCACTCAGTCATATATTGCCCCTTTTTAACAATACATGCCAAAAAGAGAAAAAACAATCAATTTCTTTTTATTTTGATGTCAAAACCATGGAAAACCTGTTTATTTTTTTCTTCCTGCAAAATAAAATATGACAGGTGCTTACAAAAGATACAGCACCAATTTCAACCAATCACAAACCATTCACATTAGAAAGTAGCCGACCAGGGATGTGCGTTTGCACTAATTTGATTGGCCAGTGCAGCACATTGCGTTGTGGTCTGACAAAAAGAAAATTAAGAGGCTGATGGCAGTCTGAACATGGCATTATGCCCATGACCTCTACCTATGCGTGATGGCCAACCTCACCGAACCTGTGGTGAACCTATCGCTCATACGTGCGTGGTTTCCCACGCAGACAGCATTGCCGCTGCGGGGGCTTGTCTTTCTGTATTGAGTTTGTATACGAGAGTTGTGACCGGAAGAAAAGGAGCTGTAACCAGGGAGCAGTCAGTGGCTTTTAGTTTAGCCTCGTTCAGAGAGACAGAAAGAAGGAAAATCATGTGTGTAACATATTCTACAAATAGTGGAAGGTGTCATGTTGGTGGTGTCATGTTGATATCACTAATAACAGATCATTTTCACCGTCTATTTTTGTTGAGAGCCGCGTGCATTGCGCATTAAAACATAGGTGAGATGTTGAATCTTTAGGTGAGGCGTCGCTGCAGGTACATGTTATATGTGCTGCTCACGTGGGCTATGTGGCTGCTTTAACTTGTTGTTAATATGAGTACCAAAAAAACAAAACAAAAAAAACAAAAACATGAGGTTCCACAATGCACAGATGCTGCTCTGGTAGGCGGTGTGGCCTAGTCGTCACAAGTCACACACTGTCAGGTTTTTTGGCCGTATAACAGTGCCACACTAGTTTCACCTTTACTTTGGACGGACAAGAGAGAAACGTAATTCATGCAGCCACTAGGGGTATCCACTATCCTCTCTCAGTGTAGTCACAGAATTTCCCATAGGGTATTGTTTCAAACGGAGAGCGCAGGCCTTCACCAAGGCCAACCACTATAGCCCATGTCAGGATATATTTTAATAGGCTTTCTTCTTTGGTTATATTAACATAAACACCAAGGATAATTCAAACTTCACTTATTTCTTACACACCTGCTACATTTTTGTGTTTCTACAGTGATGTTTGAAGTGGTTGTTATGTTTTGTTGTATGTTTAGTCACAGCAAACCATTCACTTTAATAACGGTTTCACGCATTTGATGAATTTGGTTAATTTTGGCATTGACACTAGTGTTCCATTTGCGTTGTTAATTACAGTGAAAAATCATTTGTGTATCCACTGTGTGATTTGGATGAGCTCCAAAATTTAAAGGGATTAAGCAAGCTACTACAGTTATAGTATACTATAGCTATAAGTTATATGAGCAAAAACAGCAATTTAACCTCACAGAACACGGGTGTTGCTGGTTGACCTCTGCCTCAATTGGTTTGTTTCTTTGTGTTTTTGTGTGAGACGTTGGGGTTTTGAGGGTTAGTTCAGATTCACCAAAGTCACACTGACACGAACAAACTGACCCATCAAGGTTGGCAACTGTCATGTTTTGCGAGGTAAAATTACTGTTTGTGCCAAAGACGTCTGGTTGCTTAAGTGAGACTGATATTTGGCTTATATAATAGTAGATTCCAGTTGGAAAAGGAAAGGTAAGGCAGTGAAAATATTCTAAATATAGCATAAATATAGCATATAGCTTAAAGTGACCTACACTGCTTGGCTTCCTATACCAGTACTCCTGCTGCTTCCTACTATCCCTTAATTCTCCCTTGGCCCTTGCTACACCTGTCCACGTCCAAGTTTCATAAAAATGAATAAATAAATAAATAAGGCCAGTAGTGTTCCATAATCCTGCTGACAAACAGAAAAACAAAAAAATAATGAACAAACAACTAAACTGAAAACATAACCTCCATGGTGGTGGTAATAAAACAGTGCTATACACACATCCTCAGTCCCAACCTACATGTGGTGTAATGTGAGTGTGCATGCGTGATACACCATTATGTACAGAGTGTGTGGTGTTTGTATACTCTCTATGTGTGTGTGTGAGAGAGAGAGAGAGAGAGAGAGAGATAGAAGACGGGTAGTTCCTGAGGAGGTGCTTGTCTTTCTGTGGAGCCATTTGTGTGTTTACACGGCGAGTGACTGAACAAACCGTGCGTGCATTTGTGTCGCGATTTCTGGCGGCCCGCTCTTGTCTCCTCCTTGACGGTCTAAACTTGTCAGCTCCTGCACTTTGGCGATGAAAGCCTTTGTTAAAACAAACAGTTCTGCAAACTATTCCTGCCTCTGGATGCTGCCTGTTAGTTGAAGCTAAACACATTGTGGGTGTTTTGTGCCAGGAACAAGAGGCAGATTTCTCTGCTTAGGGCCTTGAAAAGCAGCAGGGTGCTTTTTGTTTTATTTTGTCTTCTGTCAAAGAAGTATGACATCTTTCTTGTTTTTATATCCGGGGGAATAACACGCCCCACCATTGTCACACCCACTGACTGTCTCTGATGCCACTAACCCCTGTTTCCATTAAAAACACTAGTAGCTAATAGCCCTCCATCTGTGCCAGCGAACGAGGCCAGGGAGCCCTCTAGGGATCAGTGTGTGTGTAAGTGTGAAAACAGTTGCCTTTTTGTCTCGGGGACTAGAGAGTAACAGGACCGCCACCTTCAGGGACCTTTTCCATTACGTCTAATAGAGCAGGATAGATGCTGGTTAATGAGCCTGTGGACCAGCGCCGATCCCCGGCCTTTACCCAGAGAGCCCTTTGTTTTCATCAGTGCTAACTGTTGAGGAAAGTGACAACGTGGTTCACTTTTCTTGCACAGATTTCACTTAAAGCGGCAAGCCTATAGTTTGGCAACAAGCTGTAAACACTGCATTAAGAAATGAGAAAAAAAAAATCCATGGTCATTACGTCAAACTGACAGCTGGATAAGAAGCGCACAGATGTTCCATTAGAAGAGCATAATTTTCATGGTTTCTTTCAGAGGAGTATCTGTTTCAGGACACGGCCTTTGCGTTTGAAAAAAAAAAAAAAAGCATTGCCAAAGGCCAACAGCAGAAATATTTCTCAGATGCATTGTTTTCTGAAACTCTGTTGTGCAAGAGAATGATTTAGAATTGATTTCTCTGTTTACATTTCATCTGCCCTTGAGTCAGTCTTTCACCCTGTTTCTTTGGTTTGAATTACTGTAATCTTGTGAAGTGGTTTGCTCCCAGGAGCACTACCTCTACAGTCTTTAGAGATCATTTAAAGCAACAGTAAATGTGTGTTCTGATTGTCACGCCACAGAAACATGTTATTAACCACCTAGCCAATTTTGAATGATTACAAATCATTATATATAAAATAAATCTTCAAAATCATGAAAAAATAAGCTTTTTTTTTTCCTGCTCTGAAATGCTGGGGCATGTCCGCTCTGCTGTCTCAGTGTCAAACACCACTATGACCGTAAAAGTCCTGAAACACAGCTGCTCCATCTAGCAGCTTTATCGGACATGTCCAGACATGTTTGAGCCACCAGAGGATGGTGATAGGATGATATTTTTTTTCCCTCTGTATCAGGTTGTTGGAACTGAAGCGAGCTGAAGGGAACTGCTGGGCTGATTTAGGCCGAGAAAGCCCCTGAAGGTACCTTCATAACTGAGCAGTAGGGAGGGCGAGGGGAGGGGGAGGTCTGTGTCAATTCGTGGGGCTTATTTAGTGTCGGGGGAACCATGGCTCCAGCATGTCACCGAGCCATGTTTCAGGTCAGCCCAAAAATTCCTGAACAGAGAAATGGTGAACAACAGTTTAACCATCTTACTCCACAATTCAGTGCTGCATAGTTCTGTGTTTTCAGCAACTGCGTTCTAACATGCATAATGTGTTTAGAAGAAAAACTCCCTTTTTCTTTCTGACTTTAACAATTAATATAGACTCAAAAAGTCTATACACAAGAATGACATTAGGGAGAAACAGGTGACTGTTGAAACATAGGTGTAAAACTTGTTGTTTGTATACAAAGTGTAGCAAATAATATAAAATGTGGCACATAATACATTATTTGTAGAACTACTGCAGCCATAAAAACAGCTGAAAACACTGAATATGAATATTCATACAGTTACTGTATAGCACACCCACTCTCTGCAGCTGATCCTTCATAATAATGTCGTACATGCCACACTTTGTCAGCCAGTATGACTTGTTAACTGAATTTTACCTGCAGTGATGTTTAATCCAAAAATCCATCAAAAGAATCAGCTCAAAAGCCATGCTTTATTCTGAGTTTGTTTTCTTCCTTTGTCTTTTGTTGTACCAAGGAGCACTTTTAAATTCACAGCTCTCTGATGAGCTTTCAAAAGATGAAGAGTGAGTCTTAATTTGGGGGTGCGAAATTAGCAAGTGCAGCGTAACTATAAGTAAGTACTGTATATCTACATAAACTATGTCACGGAAACTAATTTCAAATAACACCTTCTCAATCCCAACTTGTTACCTGCAGCAGCTTGGTCAGTGTCTCTGTACACTTCAAATGATGGCAATAAGACATATGAATTGGGTAAACTTTCAAAATAAAGGCACAAAAACTACTTGGGTACATGTTGGGTCATGCTTTGGGTTAAAATAAGTATGTTACTTATGTAAGTTCAAGTATATAGCATAACATACATAAGGTAACTTACTTAACTTACTTATTGATTTATATTACTTAAAGGTGTAGTTAGTGATGTGGGAGAAAACGAGTAGAGAGGTTGTTGATATTTGAAGTGTAAACGAATACAGACCGACCCCTCCCTTCATACTCCACCCCGGGCTCTACCCCCGAAGTTCATGGACGCACATTGTCATGGAAACGCCCATAGAAACTAAAGCAGCAGTAAAGCAGCTGAAATAGCCAAGTTGTGAGTTAACACACTGCTAAGCCGCAAAGCTAAGGTTAGCTGACCCGTCAGACAACTGTACCCACAACTCGACTGCTATTATAAATAGATAACATCACAACAACAGTACATTTTGCAGATTAGACAAT
>JAJHUR010140001.1:0-10972 GCA_027495735.1 Lutjanus campechanus | reverse complement strand
TGATTATATGACAGGATGACTCCCTCTTGTGTTGTCGACACAGATGATAATGGTGCTGTCGCAGCTATTGTGTTCAAGATGACAATTTACATTCAACAACACTTATAATAAAGGACATTCATCTGATTTTTAGACTCTAATTTCAAACGTCTCCAGTTGAAATAATTAAGCTCTAAGCTCTTTTTGTATTTGAAGTTTTAAGGATCAATGTTTCAGCACGCTGCCCTCTTCTGGAAGAAAACCAGCAGTCAACATTGAAACCACCTGCCCTCGTGCTGCCAAAAACAGCTCTGACGTGTCTCATTCTGGTTCAAGCACTGAATGAAGTTAAACGCTCGGATAATTTCCACCAGAAATTAACTGGTTCAGATCCCAAACAGTTCAGCTAGAACCAAAAGTATCAGGTTTTCCTTTGTCGGCATATTCTGCAGGTTGTTGACAACAACCTGCAGAATGTGTGTTGTGCGTTGTTGGTGACATCCTTAATTACAATAATTCTGCTTAAAACTGGTGGAAATGCAGGCTGGTTCACAGCAGCAACAAGGTTCCAAAAAACTTGAATGGAAATAGTTCAAGAACCAGAGATACGTTGGTGGAGTGTGTTGTGAGTTACCCAAAGCAGTGAAGTTGTGAGGTGTAAGAAACATAACAAGGAGCTAAAAGGCCAAAAAGCTCCATGTTGACAATTCTCGGCGGGTTTGTCACTACAAATCACACTTTTTATAATACACAGTCATTTGATGCATTGTTAGTATCAAAATACTGATTATTGTAGCTTTACAGTTGTAGAAAAGAAGCTACAAAACTGATTTATTTAATGTCAGTGTGTTTGTTACAATCATAATGATATTAGGAGCTGTTAATACATCGTCATGGCTGATATTGTATGGAGTCTCAGGTCTCTATCAAAGAAGCTCCATGTAGGTGCAGTGATTATACAGCATTTTTGTTCGACATTTTTAATTCTTTTGTTAGACTTGATAAGCAGTGCCATCATAGCGAGCACAGCCTCACGGTAACAGCCGCTGCTTTCCATCGTCCATTGCCTAGCAACAAGGGTGTGGGGCGTAGTCTACGGCGACAGTGAGGCAAGGGAAGGTAGAGAAGAGGCTCTCCATGGGGTGAGTGTGCGTGTGTGTTGGATAACACAGTCCCCCGGGTTTCATTAGTACTATCTTCCCCCACCTAATGAGCTCACATACTGACACACACACACACACACACACACACACACACACACACACACAATGAAAAATGAGAGTTGTGCGCGTGTGTGATACAGAAGGCACTCCTGAATGTCAGATGTCATGAAATGGACAATCAGTTGTCCTCATCTCTACTGATAGTGGACACAAAAGAGTGAGGGAGTGATACAGGGAGAGAGAGAGAGAGAGAGAGAGAGAGAGCAGGCGTGGTGGTGGTGGAGTCGATTCATCAGTGCCCCGCCCGACTGAGCCAAATGAGCCGTCCCAGAATTCCCCCGAGGCCTTGATGACATCATCCATCGCTGCTCTGATCGCTGCTTCACGCATTATTCATTTTTACACACACACACACACACACACACACACTCACACACACGTTCAGCACGTCCCAGTTTCTGCTCTCATTTGACATTAGAGGGCTGCGTGCAAATAATGCAACTTAAATGGAGAACAGTCCTCTACACACACACAAACACACACATACACACACACACAGCTACCAAACTGCCCATACAGTAGGTGGAGTGTTTTTACTCAATACAACAGGCGCGTTGCTGGATATATGAGAGTTGCACATTATTTAAGTTGAAGTATTACAACTAACCATCTCAAGTATAAATAAATCATGTGTAACAACAAAAATATGACACAAAGCAGTGACGTAGCAGTTAAAAGCAACTGAAAGCAATAAAATCAGGGAGAAAAAACCCCCATCAGAACCACACCTACAACTCAACTTTAAATCCTGTGGGTCAAGCGCCAAAAACACTGAATCCTACATTTCCCATAATGCAGCCAATAGACAGAACTGTCTGGGAGAAGTTAGGTGCTTCTTTACACCGAGTGTACATCAATAGACCTGGTGAGTGCTAAAAAAAGACAATAAGTGTAAAAGTGTCTTGTTAGACATCCAGTGTAACTGTTGTTTTGATGTTTCATTTATTTCCCGAATCAACTCATGCTGAATGCAAACTGCGGGTGTGTAAAATTGCAGGTTGAAAATTACAGACGAAGATGCAACAATTTCCAACTTCACTGACATTTGAAAGAATGCTTTGCTAACGTTAGCTTAACAGCTACGCAACTTTGTTAATCAGTGAGGCTGAAAATTCACTGTTAGAGTATGACTTGTTCGGGCCTCAAAACTCAACGTTAAGGACTTGGGACTTGCCTGTCTTGACTTGGGACTTGAGTGCAAAGACTTGAGACTTATTTGCGAGTTGCAAAATAATGACTTGGTCTCATCTCGGCTACACTGTTGTTCAACTATGGTGATATAGACAAATTGCTGGTACACTCCACCTGACAAGACAGGCTGCTAAGCTAATGTTATGTTAGCTAACGTAATAGTTTCACAGTCTGACAGGACACACTGGTGCTCAGCCTTGAATCTTCCAGATGTCTCGATTCAAATAATGACTTAATGTTGTTGTGATGTGCTCAAAAGTCCTGCAAGGCTCTGACCACTGTTGTCCACGTGGATTACATGTTGATCAGTACTCAGTGCTGTTATCTAGATAGAATGAACAGGGCTGGAAAATCATTAGTGCAGTGGGCCTGACCCTCATGTGTAGAGGATGGCTCGGCCCTATAATCAACCTGGAACTGACTATAGCCCAGTTAGCACAGGTTGCACAAGCATGGAATTAGATCACGGCTCATAATATGCATTCAACTCTGGTATGAAATACATTGACAATATACTGATGTTTAAAATGAGGTTGTCACAGGTTGTCATGTTCAAGTACAGTAAAGTAAAGCAACTGTTACTTCATCTAAATGAGCTGCAAATGTGTATTTACGCTTGTAACACATTCAGAAAGTGGGCAAAAGAAATCTAAACTATGTTATGAGTGTGGCTGCTGAGGAACAGACGTTCAGATTCTAAAATGCTGATTTTGCAGAAAGCCTTAATATCATATCTGGAAGATAATGTCAGTAAATTCAAGTAAAATACAGACTTTGCTAATCCTGTGTGAATGTTCCCCACAAAACACAGACGTGGGGGGTAATTTCTAAATCACGAGGCCCAATGGTAACGCTAGTTTTGAGGAAATAGGGCTTATTAACGACTGAAACTTATTTTCCATTCAGTATCTTGTGATGAACCCCCTCCCCATATATTTTGCTCATGTCTGATTGGATTATAATATTTAGTGTGCCGTCACATTGGGCTTATGGTGTTTTATGAGCGCCACTTTAAGTCAAGTGCTGCACACTGATGCAAAGACCTGCTTAACTAGCCCGCTAGCTTTTGTCCGGCTAATGAGTCTCGCAGATTTTAATCCAGTGTGAAAAGATGGAGCAGGGAATGGTTGTGGGGGGGATTAGGGGCTGAAAACCCAGGAAGTACAGAGCGGTTTCCCTCTGAGAGAGAGCAGAGAGACCACAGCGAGCCGTCACAACACTCCTGACTGACAGGTTTAATTAGAGGGCAGGCCATGCCACACGGAGAGAAGTTTCAGCTTCACAGCTGCGAACAAAAAGACTCAGTGAAAATACTGAAGTCTTGGACAAATTAACAGCTGTAAGTGACAGTGAAAAGGTCTGAGGAACAGAAGTCTCTTCTGTCCGACATGAAGCAAGTCATGGTTTGGAATATGCACAGAAACACCATTTCCATCAACCAAACTGTTTGGTTTTACACCAAATTATACTGAATTTGATGGACAATTAGTTTCTGTTGAAAAAAATGCAACATTTAAACCTTATTCCAGTTAGTTTTATAGCAAACTTTAGGATAAATTTGCACCAATTTCAATTTAATTTTACACTGAATTATGCAAAAAACGGCACCTATTTTTACACAAAATTTGCAGGTTTAAATTTTTTTTAACACCTAAGTTCGCAGCAAAAATGCATTAACTTCACATTAACAACCAAATTCTACACAATTCCACACCAATGTCAAATTTGTTGCACACCATATTCACATCAATTTCACATTTACTTTTTAACAACTTTACGTAAAATTTTCTTGCATGTGTTTTAAAACCAAATTTGCACCAATTTCAAATTAGTTTGACATGAAATTTTACAATAAATTTGCACTGATTTCAATCAATCCTTCAATCATACAAAAAAACTACAATTCTTTTATTTAAAAAATTGCACTGACTTGAAATTTCTTTTAGAAATAATTTTAGAGTAAAACTGCAACAACTTAACATTTATTTTACACTAAAGTCTGCACGTTAAATTTGTACCAGTTTCAGATTTGTTTTACACCACATGTCGCATCATATTCACAGAAATTTAACATTTGCGTCACTATAAATTTATGTTTACACTGAATTCACACTGTTTTTACACCAAGTTTTACACCAAGTTTCACACCAAATTTGCACTAATTTCAAATTAGTTTTGCACCAAGTTTTACATCAAATTTGCACTGATTTTAAATTTATTTTACGCGGTATTTTAGTAAAGAAATGCATTACCTTCACATTTGTTTTACATCAGATACTACAAATTAAATGCTGCGCCAGATTCACATCGATTTCACACTTTCACGCCAACTTTATCTGAAATTCAAATTTGTTTTGCACTGAGATTTACACCAAATTCACAACAATGTCAAGTTAGTTTTGCATCAAATTTTAAACTAGATTTATACCGCAGCCAAAACCAAAGCAGAATTAAAAACCTAGAATAATGCAAATGATACAGAATTCAAAATACTGATGGTGTACTTGTTGATGTTGATGCACTTGTTGTACAGTAAACAGTGGACTGATTACTCTGTAGTGTAGCAAGTTGTTGAGTCACTCAGTGAATTTGGGGATCTTTTGAATAATGTTAGTGCTTAAAATTGATCCACCCCATTAAATTCATGAGTTACAAATGTGTTTCAAAACACTGAGCAGTCGCAGCACAGCACAGTTCTGTGACATAACAACAACACGAGATGAACACTGAGCTCAGAACAGATCCACAAACCAAAGTGTGGATAGTGAGAATGTGAGGCTGGCCTGCCAATCAAAGCTTACCTGGCCTGTTGCTCCTACCACCATGCCTGCGCTCATGGGTGCTCCCAAAGAGGCCGCGACACCCCGGGGTGAAATATATCCAACTTGTGTATGACTCGGAGCGTCTCAACCAAGATGGAAGCGTGCGTGCTGTACGTAATGTGTGTGTCGGTGTGTGTGTGTGTGTGTGTGTGTGTGTGTGTGTGTGTGTGAGATGGGGAAAGGGGGGAAGAGGCAGGAGTGTAGGACAGTCTTGCCGACAGTGAGTGGATTAGTGTGTAACGTGCAGGAGGTATTAACACACTGCGGCCCACACACGCGTACAAACACACACACACACACACGGCTGCGTGCACACCGAGGGGTGTGTGTTCTTAGAGGGGATTATGTCGGACAAAAATAGAGGAGTCTTTCTACTGACCTAGAATCAGAATGGTGAATAAAGAGACAATGGAGGGGGGACGAGCCAAAGTGCACACACACACACACACACACACACACACACACACTCACATGAACACACACAGGTACTGTGGAAATACAACCTGCTGCTTTGTCACTTAGTACACACACACACACACACACACACACACACACACACACACACACACAGCTCAGGTGTTTTTACCCTTTACTGCCATTTTACTATGTTTACTGGGGATGTAATGATACAAAAAACTAAAGGTACAATAATATCACAATGATAAAGTTGATGTGATGTTAAAAAACAAAGAAAAATGACAACTTGAAAAAATAAAAAAATTAAAATTTCATAAATAATAAATCTGATGTGTACACTGTTTTTTGTTGATATAAAATTTGTTTTCTCTTTTAACTTAAAGTGCCTCTGCTTTCCTTCTGTACCAAAACAAAATAAATGCAGCAGCCATGACCTACTGTAAGCATGTGCAAAAACTGGCAAAAATCACACACACAAAAAACAAAACAAGTCTTATATAATGTTGCTCTGATCAAATTTATTTGATCAATGCTCTTGTTGTACGTTATCGTCTGTGGGACTTAAACTAAAAATAACCCTGATGATGTCATAATGACACCATGGTCACCAGGATTTTGCATCATAAAATTTTTACAAGACAGCCTGTGCCACAAAATTGGGGTGTTTACCAGGCAAGAAGGGTCAAATGAAATACACCTGAGTTGCATTATGGGAAATGTAGGAACCTTTTTTTTTTTTTTTTTTGGCTTGTTTTGTCAGGTTGGTTCGTACTCAGGACTAAAACTTAAGATTTTTCTTCTTTTTTTTTTATCTGCCTCATGTAAGTCTGTCATCTGCATGAAATTGCTACATTGCTGGAGTACAGTAAGAGCTGAGCCTACAGACTAGATTCTCTTCCATATCTCAGGAGAAGATTAGTGTCCAGCCAACCTGTTAATCAAAAACCACCCATCCTGCCCCAGAGGATTTATAAGGCTGGTTGCATCATCTGCTTACGGCTGCATGTGCGGTTACATCAAGGCCGAAAGACATTTACTTTTTCTGAGAGATATCATTTAATGTGACGGACAGAAGCACCTGAGCAACAGAGCAAGAAGTAGCTGCACCTCGACTATTAGACCTGAGGGCACAAACATGCTTTTTTCATCCCTGCTTTTTGATCATATAACTTTTTAGAGTTAGTTTTGATCAAAAATTAATCAGAATAAAATCAAACATGTTTAATATTAGAAGGTGTGTGCTGTCTTTCCGGCACCAAACAGGCATCAGCAAATCTCCATAAATACCATGACGCACATGGTAGATGGTGGATAAACAGTGGTATGAGTTGGCGTTAAATTCGGCATGTATCTGATCCGCCAACCAGTGTTTTTTTTAGTTAGAAATCTTCATTTTTTGAAACATTTTCCCTCTCATTCCCACTGTCCCACTAAGATAGCACCGCTAACCAACTGAAGCTGGTAACGAAGTTGAGGCGACAAAATCCAAAATGTAAAGTCTGTATGGAAATAATGTATCTTTATTTATTATAATGATGCCGAATTGACAAGAAGACTGTCGACATATGACGTCTGTTATGTTGTGTTTGTAGAGTTATGTGTGTAGGAGCCAATTTTGGGAATATTTGCACTAGGCGTGTTTATTTATGAGCTTAGAAAATTCCTTTATTTAGCTCAGAGCTCATGTTCATTTTTTAGGCTACTGGCCCTTTAAGGAATTTGGAACCTTGCTGCACGGCAGTTGGTGTGCATCTGTTAACTGGCAGGGCAGAGACGGCGGTGATTTTGAAATGAGAGCATACAGTTTTCTTACCGTAGCTGATGTATAATTTTGTGGCAAAATTGCCAAGTTTATAGTAAGTTAAGGACATATGATTGACTCCTGTAACAAGATTTCGCCTGTGGAAAAATAAATGTTCGTCTGTCATCTTTTTTACATCGGAGTCCAGTGGAATTGTTCCTTGCTAGCAACGAACTTACTTCAGCACGAGTAACGTCAACAAAGTCAGTGGACCACCGGCTCTCACATTAGTAAGAAAACTGCTCCAAAAGGAAAAGGGGATTCATCCACTAACTACTGGAGCCCTGAAGGAAAGGAAATATTCTTACTCATATTAGTAAGAAAACTGCTCCAAAAGGAAAAGGGGATTCATCCACTAACTACTGGAGCCCTGAAGGAAAGGAAATCAACGTTATTGAAGAGTGAAGAGGATGAAGGTAAACGCCATCTGGGCCATCTCTATCCTATGAAATCATTGATGCTAGCTAACGTGCTAACGGCCGCCGCAAGCTAATGTAATAACGGCCGTCGCAAGCTAACGTGCTAACGGCCGCCTCAAGCTAACGTTCTAACAGGCGCAAGCTAACGTGCTAACGGCCGCCGCAAGCTAACGTTCTAACAGGCGCAAGCTAACGTGCTAACGGCCGCCGCAACCACCACTGACAGTCAACATGAGCCATACAGAGAAATCTATCCCCAAGGCCGACATGTTTTACAACTTCACTGTTAGGGCTGAGAACTGGATGAAGGAGGTGCATCAGCGTACAGCGGAGGCAAAGAGGACCAATGAAGAGGTTACACCTGGAGATAGTGCATCTGTCGTAACCATATCAAGAAAGCCAAGGAAAGGGTCTAAAGCACCATCCTCCATACATTCCAAAGCGTCAACATCTGCATCAGCAGCACGTCTGAAAGCTGAATTAGAGAGAGCTGAGTTACAAGTCCAAGCGTCTGCTCTAAAACAGAAACGACTGCTTGATGAACAAGAGGCTAGGCTAAAGGCAGAGCGAGAAGAGCTACAGATACAGACTGCTTTAGCCGCCTCAGATGCTAAGCTACTAGTACTGGACGAGTTTGAGGGTCAGCGAGCCTCATCAAGAGCAAGCTATGAGGATGGCATGAACTTTTACTTAGAGAAAGCAGCGCCTTCAGAACCACAAGCTCACAAACAGGCTAAGCCTATTCCTCACACTGTAGCAAAAACAGAACCAGCTAGCAGCAACAACCAAAGCGCACCTGCTAGTGCTGAACAGACAGAGAAGGAGACTCCACAAAATGAGTCCACACAAGCCATCGTGGACTTCCTAGTGAAACAACAGAACCTCACTACTCTGCCTCCTCAGAGGATTCCAATTTTCAAAGGGGACCCTATGGAGTACAGGCTATTCATCAGGGCCTTTGAACACGGAGTGGAGGACAAGACAGATAGTGACAGAGACCGTCTGTACTTCATGGAACAGTACACGGATGGACAGCCAAAAGAGCTGATAAGAAGTTGTCTTCACATGGAACCGACGCGTGGCTATCGCGAAGCTAAGAGGCTCTTAAAGGAGCACTTTGGAAATGGATACAAGATCTCAATGGCGTACATCGACAAAGCACTGAACTGGCCGACCATCAAGTCTGAGGACGGAGAGGCGCTTCACTCCTTTGGCCTCTATCTCATGGGCTGCCTCAACGCTATGGCAGACGTGGAGTACATGGAAGAGCTCGACAGCGTGTCTAATATGCGAGCCATCGTTGCCAAGCTTCCGTACAAGCAGAGGGAAAGGTGGAGAAGCAAAGCCTACACTCTCCTGGAGAAAGAGCAACGCAGTGCCAAGTTCAGAGACCTTGCCGACTTTGTAAACCTACAAGCCAAAGAAGCCCTACACCCTCTCTTCGGCAACATCACGGATGGAAACAGGAGCCAAGCTAAGGCTCACAAAGATGAGAAGACAAGCAGAACAAGTTTCACTACTGCTGCTACAGCAGTCAAGAGCCCAGCAGAGACAAAGGCCAAGTCCAAGGGGGACCCGCTCTGTGCCTTTTCGACCCCGTGTCTCTTCTGTCAAGGAGAACAGCACGCCATGGAGCAGTGCACAAAGATGAAGAAGTCTCTTCACAAGGAGAAAATAGACTTTCTGAAGAGTAACGGCCTATGCTTCAGCTGCTTGAAACAAGGACACATGAACAAGGCCTGCACTGAGAAGAGTAGCTGCCAAGTCTGCCAGCTGACTCACCCTACAGTGCTTCATATGAAGAACAAAGCAGCACCTGATGAAGCAAAGCACAAGAAGGAGCCATCAGATGATGCGTCCAAAGAAACAAGGAACGAACCACCAGAAGAAGGAGAAACCAGCTCAATGGTTAGTGCATGCATCGAAGCAGAGAAGAGGACCTGCAGAGCTACTGGGGCCGGCAACGTGAACAGCGTCTTGGCAATCGTTCCAGTCTATGTCAAAGCCAAAAAAGGCAACAAGGTGGTGGCTACCTACGCGTTCCTCGACCCAGGCAGCAATGCCACTTTCTGCACCGATAAGCTGATGGCCTCACTCAACATCACCGGCAGGAGAACCAGTATCCTGCTGAAGACTATGGGAGGTGAGCAGCTTGTGAGCAGCCAGGTGGTGTCTGGCTTGGAAGTCTGCAGCTTGGAGAGTAACAACTTCCTGGAGTTGCCCAACATCTACTCTCAGAAAGCGATTCCGGCTCGCAAACAGAACATCCCACTACAGGAGGAGGTAGACAAGTGGCCTCATCTCAGTGAAGTGCAGATCCCTAAGATTCAGGCAGAAGTAGGCCTTCTCATCGGGGCTGATGTACCCAAGGCAATGGAGCCATGGCAGGTGGTACCCAGCTTGGAAGATGGACCATACGCAGTGAAAACACGACTGGGATGGATCGTCAATGGCCCCCTGCGAGGAGAAAATGGCCATGAAACCACGAGTGGACTCATTCAGGTCACGTCCAATCACACATCAGTGGTCAGGCTAGACGAGCTGTGGAAACAACAAGAACAACTTCCCAGAGTGTCATGACGACCGTCTGGAGATGTCGAGGGAAGACCTCCAGTTTCTGGAGATGGTCTCGAAGTCTGCTAGACTGACAGAGGGACACTACAGCATCGGTCTACCACTAAGGAACACAGCCGTCAAGATGCTGAACAACAGAAGAGTAGCTGAACAGCGAGCTCTCAACTTAAAGAAGAGGTTCATGAAGAACTCTCAGTTTCTGGCTGACTACTCTGTGTTCGTGGAAGACTGGATCTCAAAGGGCTACGCAGTGAAGGTTCCTGAGGAGGAGCTCAGCCCTACAGACCTGGAAGCACTTACCCCCAACCATCTCTTGCTCCTCCAGTCAAAGGCTTCCCTGCCACCATGCCTCTTCGTGAAAGAAGAACTCTACGCCCGCTGGAGATGGAAACAAGTCCAGTATATGGCAGACATATTCTGGAAACGATGGACCAAAGAATACCTACCTCAGCTACAAGAACGGCAGAAGTGGACACGTGTGTCACGCAACTTCGCTGAGGGGGATGTCGTCCTGATCGTCGATGACTCTGCGCCCCGCAACTCCTG
>JAJHUR010140000.1:0-12073 GCA_027495735.1 Lutjanus campechanus | reverse complement strand
AAACAGCACTGCAGAATCTTCCAAACAATGGAAGTGAATGGTGACCATTTTTAAAACTTAAAAAGCAGCAGAATAAAGACAAAAATGCCTCCCTACTGGTCGTCTGGGGTAATAAAAGTCTCCTAAAGTCCCAACATGCCAGGTTAACTAAAAAGTTATTTACACCGTTTCTAGCCTGAATCTTCACTGTAGATCCTTAGCTCAGTGCAACATTTATGATTAAATATTACTAAAATTAATGGAAGATAGACAGACATGAAGATAGACATTATCCCTATAAATTACACCTAAATACTTGCAATTCGTCCATTGCTTCTGTAGTTACTGCCACTCACCTTTGTAGGGCTGTATTTTCCTTTTTATGTAGGCTTTTAGAAAAACACCAAATATTTTTGACGACACTAACAATTGCATGGCTACACAGAACAAAACAAAGCTGTAAATTTAGAAGTTCTATTGAAAATGGGCGACTTTTTCTCAGATAAGTAAGCAGTTTAAATTCAGGCTTGGCCACCTTGATATAGGTTCTCAACAAGCGTTTGCTTTGCAGTGGGTGTTCTTTCTGCCTGATCATTGTACCTCAATTTTCTGCCTCCTTTAACAGATACAATTGATGCACTTCTCCTTAAATGTCTAAACTTGGTGAAACACAGCAGCAGTAAACACTTTATGCCTGTGAGTAATGCAGTCCCCCACACAGCTGATCGGCAATAAATATGCCAACATGTTCTGGCCTTTAATTACAGCCCCTTGGCGCAAACTGTGTGATAAAAGCCAGAGCGCAGTCGAGGAATGCATTATCACACAGACTATGGCCACAGTCTCTTCAGGGAAGTGATGGATTACGAATGGACAGATAAACAGACAAATACATGGAAGTTGACACCATGGAGATCTGACATAACATGTGTTTTTGTACTGAGATGGTCAAATCAGAGACTCAGTGGTGAGATCTATCGTCCTCTCAGTTTCCATCCAGTATCTAATCACACATACTAACCTAAATTAACAGGGTAACATACAGTTTTACCCATTTCCTAAACAGATTGCATATAAAGGAATGGAGCGAAAAGGCTTCATTTCTGTCAGCTGACTGACCAGAAACACCAAAGTCCTCTGCCTCAGAGACAGTCAGGACAGTGCCAACAAGCTGTTCATCAGCCTGTCTGGGAGACAAAAGGGCGGAAGAGAAAAGACAGCAGAGGAGGCAAAGAGGGAGACAGACGGAGATAAATTTAAATTGCAACACTGCGTCAGAGACTGTGAGGACAGACCGTTGTGTTATGAGGGTATTAATGAATCTAAGACCTTCACTGACATCTTTGTTAGGGTCAAGCACCAGAAGTCTGGAAGTGTCTCTGTTTGCTTTCCATTGTATTAAACCGAGAACAATGAGATTTTAACTGGTTATGAAACAGTCTCAGTTTAATACTAATGCCTCTAAATGACCTACATAAGCAAACAAGACAATCCACCAGAAGACTGACTATTTTTATATAGTTATTCTTAACGCCTGCCACTAGGTCGGATTCTCATTGAAATGCAATTTTGTGGTTATGGCAGTGGAAATGTTCATGTTTTTGTCCACGGGGGCGTCTAGAATCAACACAATATGAAACTTCTTTGTAGTGGCTGTAGTTAAAAACAAAACAAAACAAAAAAATCAAAATTTCTCTAAATTGGCTGGTCACTCATCTTGTAATAACCAGAACAGAAGGATTAATTAATTCACTCATATTCCACAAGGCACTGGGGGACTTTGATCTTCCATATTGTCGGACATCCCTTAATCAATGCATGTTGGAATACAAAGGAAAAGTCCGCCTCCATCACCACAATCAACATCTACATTATCATTAGTCAAAAAATATCTGAAAAGAACACTTCTTGGATCTCATTATAATGCATCTTGACTTGTGAACATACACTTTTTTGTGTATTTTGTGTTACTGCTTAATTTGACACTGTAAGGTATGACTATTGTTATTATATATATGCAACGTATCTTTATGGGACATCCATACCAAGAACTATAACTATAACTGTAAAAAACATTGTAAAAAAAATTGTCCACACTTCAACTGTAGCCTGCAGTCCGGACTCCTCCATCCACCTGAGTTTGAATGATTTTATACAATGAAATTTTTATGGTTATAGTTATAGTTCTTGGTGTGGACGCCCCTTTATAAGCATTTTTTGTCCTCCAACCTCTCATGCACAATGTGCCAACTTTTTATTATTCTTATTGCCTTTCATCTAAAAATGTCTCCACACCCACATACTGTATCACGTCTTCTGCCCTTAACACGAGTAGAAACAGAAAACATCACTTTGTGGTTTAACAAGCAGACAGCCCACAATTAAGAGGTATTCACTGACCATCAGCAGCCATAGCTCTTCAGATGTGCCGTCATCACAATGGAGTTTACACCCCCCACCCTCCAAATCTGAACTAAACCAGGTCATTCCTGAATGTCAACTTATCAGTGAGGGCACAGCACCAGCAAGAACTCACGACATGATGTCAGTATGGCATGTACCAGACCAGTCTGTCCACTGAAGACAGAGAGACTAAACTATTGTCAACCACTTTATCAAATTAGTCTGAGATTTAATCAATCTTAAGTTAATTGCAGGCTGATTGTGCAACGTGGATCTAATAAACTTGGGTATGACATCAAGTTTGATGTATGCAGACTGTACAACATCACAACTACTGAACTGTAGGTTACAACGCAAGTTAATATAAAAGAAAACGTCATCGGCGTGCAACAGCCATCTGCGCTGCTATGGTGGTAAACAATGAAGCTACGGTAAGCAAGAATCAAGCCCTTGCAATAGTGGTATTTATGCGTATGGGGAAAAAATCCAACGAAGAGGAGGAGAAAGAGAATGTGGATCCCGTCATGGCGAGGGAAAAGGGGCCAACTTGGAACACCGATTTTGCAAAGAGAGCTTGAGAGGGTATTTGTGGTAGGCTAAGGATGGTAAAATGGCATATAAACATACGTTCATGAATTTGCTGATTAGAAGACGTAGATGTGGCAGCAGTCACACTGTGAAATGGTTTTCCTAAATCTCTGACACTGTCACAAGACTATGACAACAGCAATCTTTGAGCCTCTCTCACAGTGCGATGAAGCACCACCGTTTTGGAGCCACAACCAATGATATCACCACATTTCTTTGACGTTGAGTTGGACAGACCCAAATCATACAGTGTATACCTGGCTTAAGAGAAAAAAAAATCTGGTCCCTACTTTACCCACAAGGTAACTCGGCTGCCAACAGTTTGGCCCGAGATTCATGTGTGTTTTTCCTCATAGCAGCCTTGAGCAGAGACGAGGAGCATTTTCAAACTTGTGGTCTTCAGCCCCAGCCAACGCTAACTCAACTGACATCACTTGAGGCAAGTCATCAGACTTTTTTTTCTCCTCCCTCTGGAGCCACAAAAGACTTTATAAAACTTTCTTTACATATGCAGTAGTACTCTCCAAGACCTGCAAATAGACTTTAATGGTTTAAATCAGTTGACTTCATCTTTAATGGACTGAAAATATTAATCAAACATAACAAAATTATACATCCTGTTTTCCAAGTATTAAGATAAATTTAAATGATTGAAGACCAACTCTCTCATAAACTTTTGACCATCTTCCCATCAGTAAAAAGAAAAATACCTAACAAGTTTTTCTAAAGCCCCCTCTCTCCCCTAATAATTCATACAGTCCCTCAGTAATGTGTTAACTGCCAACACTAAAAACTGATGGTTGTTGCAGACCACTTCTGTGGTGGTGATTATCAAAGAACTCTTAACACCTCAACATGGAGAATCTGTTTCTGAATGTAAAAGGCAGCTAATTAAATATTAATCTCAGAATGTTTGAAAGTATCAAGCAATATTGATTCACGCAGGGAGCAGTGGATTACTGGCTAACAAGCTGAGAGAGACATGGAAGTGTTAAGTAGTTTCCTCTTTCACTTCGTCTGACGGCTTTAACTCATCACACTGTGTCTGCTGTTGTCATTTTAACTACGTCATTTCAGAGAAAAATGAATGAAAATGTATTGTCTCATGTGAATATAATGACTTCTGATCATGTGTGACCCTCTCCTGTCATTAGTAACTAATTTCAGTCCATCATCTGTCATTCATTTCAGTCTTAAAACTCTGTTTTGAGTTTCACATTCAATTCGATACTCACTTTAACGGTGCTCATTACCTGTTACGACCCCCAAGAAAAGCTTGTTATTCTACTCTGTGATTGGAAATCTGACTGACCTCTCTGTCAGATCTCCTAGACTCTCATATATATATAGACAGCATTTGGCTACACCTCTGCCCTCTTTCTTCCTTTGTGGAGCCAGTAACAGTATATGACATCTCCTGCAAATGAGACCAGATAATGAGTTTAGTTTGTCCTTTTGCAGCCTCCTCGGATTATTAATATTTTATTTGCAGCAGTTTTTTAAAGCAAGAATGACGTGATCAGAGTTTCTCACTTGTACAATTGTGCTTGTCAAAGCTTCAAATAACAATTCTTTTGATTATTGGCTAATTTCCTGATTATTTACTTGATTAATCAATTCAGTCACATTTCTCAGAACCCAAGTTGACGTCTTGAAAGGGTTTTTGTTCGACCAACAGTCCAAACCCCAAAAAACATTTCTGGTTTGTTGCATTCATACAATTTATATCAGAATTCACATTCTTCTTGGGTATTTGTGCCTTATTTTTATAGTACTGTTTTACACTTTGTTCATACAAAGTATATTTATAATTACAGCCTGACCAATACTGGATTTCTGGGACAAAATGCTCCTGCTGACCAATATTAGGCAGTGAAAAAAATCTGATATCCATATATCAATCACTATTCTTTATTTATATACATGCATATGTAAAATCCAAACGATAACAGTAAAATTTCACTGGTATTTTAATAAATTGTAAATAAATATAAATTAAAAACATAAATAGAACAACTTGAAGAAAAAAAGAACAAATATACACAAAAAGCTGCTTGGAAGAAAATCAAAAAGATAAAAACATCTGCTTTATGTTCTGTTAAAAAAAAATATCAGACAACACATACCCCAATATTAATATAGACAAATATACCTGTGCTGGATCAGTATTGGCTGAATTATATATCCGTCTGGTTCTAGTAATGTGACGATATTATTTGTAGTGTGCTTCAAATAGGGACAGTTTAGATGAGATGACACCTTATCTAAACTGATGGAAGCACACTGCAGCTTTTTTTTTTTTAATTACTGAAATTTTTAAATTAGGTGTGGTCAGATGGAACACACCTAACAGATGGGCAATAACTTTATGGGTGCATCTCTATGAAGTTTGAAACTTTCTGCAATCTGTTGAGCACATGGTGCAGAAACGGTCTGTGATTGGAGTCAGCAGACGTCAGCATTAGACTGAGCAGGATGAGCGAAGAGACAAAGTTCAAGCCCCTCCTGATGCATGAATCTTTAACAGGCAGCTGAAAGATTAATAATGCTCTTAACATGCTCGCACTGCAGCTGAGCTATGGAGGAAGCTCAATGTCATAACGTCTGCGAATAAGCAACATGTTTTATCTGTATAACTATAGGCTTATGCTATAGTACTAATGTTAAGTATGTTGTGGTGACAACATAATTCCTGCCTGGATTATGTTCAGAGAGATTTTTTTTTTTGACTGAATCAAACAGCACATACATACAATGTCAGTCACAAGGAGGTTGACGTACAAAGTGCAGGATAGTGACACTCTCCAGGGTTTGCATATAGACAGGTCTAGTTTTAGTTAAAGGTAGAATGACTAGGATTTGGGCAACCTATTTATAAATACAGAAAGATAATCGATTGTTGAGTCTCATTCCCAGGATGTCAAATATGGACATTTTGTGTTGGCCCAAGCATAACAGATGATGAAGAAAATAACAGAAAACCAGCAGAGGGCAGGGTCTCTGCAGATACAGACACCGTCACACACTAGTGGGTCATAAGTGATTATTAAAAGGGATTATGTTTATATGAGTCTATACATTGCTTTTTAAAGGAAAATATTGCATATTATGTCTTCAAATATTAATGACAAATCCTATGTTTCAATTCAATGCTGACTTTTGAATAATGCTGTAGTCACTTCGAGTGTATAGTGTATGCTTATTTTGGTGGAAAACAAATGAAATAAATCATCGGTGAACATTTTACAGATTTGTACAGTATTAGTAGTAATTGTTTATGACTTGTGATTTAACAAAATTTCCTCATTTTGTTATAAGCTTAAAAAGTATACTTGAGGGGAAACCCAATGGAAATTTTTACATTTCCAAATTTGGGTACAATGATTTTAACTACATAGCAATGAAATGTTACAGTAAATTTGAGTTAAACAAGGAAAAACTACCCAAAAAACTCTTTAATAGGGGAAAAAAATGAAGCTCAAGAGAAGCATCATAGGAGGGACTCCTCTCCCAGGATGGAGAAACATGTCATAGGTGTTGTGTGTACAGAATAGTCAAACATAGTAACAGTACAGGAGAATAGTGTTATTTTGAAGTAAAAAGGTGCTCATGGAGGGTGGGGCAAGTGGTCAAGTAAAAATGTCCAGCTTACTATTAATAGATATAATTTTTATTTATAACCAGAGGCCCTCTTATTTATTTTTGGCGGCCAAGCTATTACCATGGATTTCCATTAAAAGCAGGTCAAGACAGTCATTGTATTTTGATTTTAATCAGTTTTATCATCATGAGCTTAAGGGAAAGAAACAGAAGGGGTTTGGGTTAAACAAGGCTTTATTATCATTTCAAAAAGTATAGACACATTGTAATATATGAAGACTGTCATGTATATAAATTTACTTAAATAGGAGTGAATAGTTCATTTGTTGGGACTATTTTTAACAGCGGATTTGTTTAAAGCAGCTGGATGGTGTACGTGGGACTGAGTCAAAAATAAACTACAGTGTGTGTGTGTGTGTGTGTGTGTGTGTGTGTGCTTGTGGCGATGCAGGAACGTGTCACTCAGTGTAATGGTGCGGTTGATTGATGTGCTTTTAATTGTTTTTGGACAACAATGGAGCTCCATGGCACAGAGGAATAAGACATATTAGGCTTTTAATACACACATAATAGTTGTTCCCATGATCAATCCATTGTTAGGTTTGGTCTTTTTAAAGAGTCTGGTGACGATAAGAAAAAATACCCGGCTATTAGACTGAATAAATCAATATGAAAATGTCAAATTTTCTACTGAATACACTGTAAATTGAAGTTGCAGAATTTGTGCAGACACGATCAGCCCTTTTCCTGACGCCTGACTGAAAGCAGCACTCACATTGTTTCACTTAACAGATCATTTGCCTTGATTACTAAACTTGAAAGCATTTCATTCCTGGAATGTGCAGGTGATAAACACCACCGTGTATAACAACCTCCATGTGTAAAGAAACAGCATATGGACGTCAGCCGCGTCCACTGAGATGAGCTCAGCACACTGAAATCTCAACACAGCTCTATGAATAGCATTTTTTTTTTGACAAAAAAAAAACTATTTCTTCACAACAATGTTATTTTCAGATGGTCATGGAACAGAAGAACCCCAAGGCACTTTCCCTCGCTGTGAGTGTATGAAGAGCTGTTTACTGGGGTAAGCAGATGCTCCACAGTCAGTGGGAATCACTCAATGCAGATGGGGACCTCATACATCCACCACACTACTGGCCTTAGACTGAAAGTAGCCAATCGGAATGACTCAGTTTGATTTTAATGAGTTATGTTCGGTTTCCTTTGAACACGCTCTGCATCTGGCCTCCAACTCTCTTCTTCCCAATGGGGGATCTCGATGGGAAACTCTTTGAGTCTAGACGAGCGCTATCGCAGGAAACCACTGCTACTCCTTACAGCATGGGAATATAACCTCCCATCGCTTTAACAGCAGCAGCTGCGGTGATATCTCAACCATTTGTCATTTTTAGACACTCAAAACAAAGACAAGGGTCAGTGTGATCACATGTAAAGCTTTCTGTCTTCTGCTTTACGTTACACTCGAATCGGCATTTGTAAAACAGAGCATAAAGCGTGCTGTAAGTCAGAAAAGAACCATCTAAGCTGGTTTTCTGCTCGGCCTTGCAGAGCTGTAGGGCCACAGCTGTTACATGGCAGAGATCCAGGATAGTCCAGGCTGAAGGTCTTGGCCCGACACACACCACATCTTCCTGTCTACTATACACTTAACTCTTTAAAGGGAACTTTTGCCCCTAAATTAAAAAAAAGTGTTTCCTCTTACCTGTAGTGCTATTTATCCACCTAGATGTTTGATGTGAGTTGCAGAGTTTAAGAGATATAATACATTATATTATCAAGCAAAGTGTCTTGCCCTTTGTCCTAATTGTCCTAATTAATTAACTGTGAAAAATAGGATTTTAGCCTGTCCTCAAACTCTGACACTGCACCTTACTACGAGTGTATTCACCCAGTCCTGTTGTCTTGAATAACCAGATCATAATTTCTGAAAAGAGACACTGCTGCTGACTTTTTAAAATGCATTTGTTTGGCAGTTTGATCATCACAAGCTGAGTACCGTCTACTCCCATTACATTTGAGAAAAAGCAGACATCTCTAAATAGCACTACAGGTGAGAGGGAAAACATGAATTTTTGATTTGGGGGTGAACTGTCCCCTTGAAAAGGCAAAGGGACTCCCTGAAGTGTGTTCATCCATGCTTTTGTCATTTATCCAGATTCAGGTTCACCTCGTCAGCAGCGCTAGGTAAATAGCATCACTCCTCTTTAGATAAAAGCCAGGGTGTGAAGTCTCTGTGAACCACAGAGCTTGAAATTGAAATCCTGTACCACCCTGCTTATGTGTTCACCTGGAAGGAAGGAAGCTTGGTAATTCCAGTCAGCGTCGGACCAAATACTGTATATCATCTCAACAACTGCTCTCTTAAGGCACTTAGCCTACTTTAGCAGCTCCTGGAAAGAAACCAGCTCAATATCTGAACTGTTTTTCATTATCTTAGTAACAGTACTGCATCTACTCTGCTGATACTTATACTACTACAGCTATAGGTCATAACATGGCTTCAGATAGCAACAGCAGATTATCTAAATTCACGCTTTGACTCATCTCAATCAATGCCAAACATCTCTCTCACATCAGTGTCCACAGCATCAACACAAACACCTAAATCACGGCAACAGTTCAACTCGTGTGTGTGTGTGTGTGTGTTTCAGTGAGTGGATTCATCAGTCACATCCTCACACCACATTAAACATACAGTAATTTCATACATGATTTCATCCCTGTGGCACCAGTTAATGAGCCAGATCCACAAATTCCCATTGGCCACGATATAGGTCAGGTCTGCCCACTGGGGCGTAATGCCATGCTACAACACTATACTCCCTGATTAGTGCCCTGTGAGACGTGATGGATGTTCCTGATACTTCTCAGGAATCCCAATTATGTGCAATCTGACACACTCAGCACTGAGGGACATGTAATGTGATAGAAATAGGGACGCACGATGAATATCGGGGCAAATGACGGTATATTTATATTAATATTTATTATTCCAATGATGAAATTTTACCCAATAAATGTCAGTTATAATAATATTGGATTTGACAGATTATGTTAAAGCATTTAATTTGATTTATTAGGCAAAATGCTGGTTTTAATGCACTTTACAAAAAAATTTAAATTTGGTTGGGTCAGAGCTATGAAATATTAAAGCTACTACAAGGAATTTTCATATTTTGTTGACTCTGGAGGCTCATGTGGGCAAAGGCAGTAGTGTTTCCTGCAATAACCACAAAATATAAAAAATCATCGAAATAAAAATCTCACCATGCTTCTTTTTAACTGGCTAACTTTGGCTGGGAGAATGTAAACACAGGCTCCTTTCATCTGATTTCAAAGAGAATCCAACCCAGTGGCAGGCATTAAACATAACTATACAAAAATAACTGATCATCTTGCTGATGGTTTAATTAACTTATATAGGTCATATAAAGGCATAATGTTAAATTAAGGCAGTAATATAACCAGTTAAAAACTCCTTGTAGTAGCTTTAAATTATCTATCCATGTTCCTTTCTTATTTTCAGGTATGTAGGTTATATGATTTTTTAAATACAAAAATTGAAAATGGTCAGTTATCAGCCATAAGAATCAAGTAACGATCGGTTATCGGTATTGAGTGTAAAAAAAAAACATATCGCGCATCTCTGGCGTGCAATCTGCAGGTGTACATGTACAGAAACACACTGGAGCACTTATAGAAAAGCACGGGATTGTTTACTGCTATATTAGATATGAGACTACAGTGGAAAAGTGGGCAAAACCTGGTAAAACAGCAGGGCTTTTTGACATATGAACCTCTAATAACACACTATCCATCACCACTTGGTGAGAGTTTGCTGTTGTGGGTGAAGGTTTCAGACGTTAAAATGTGTTCTGCAAATTTAAAAAAATAACAAAATTCAGTCATACTCACCCAAAATCCCAACAACAAAAAGTTTCAGTACTGCGAACTCATTTGTATCCATCACGCTGTGAGAATCCAGGCGGACTTGGAATGAAAGCTCAGCGGCACCTCCGTGGAAACGAACATTTGAAGCGAACCATTATTTTGTAAGAAAAAAAAAAATTATCCCAAATGTGCAGGTCCGAGTCTCGTCATGCTGTCATGAGTCAACAGAAACGTGTGAAGGATTTGGAGCAGAACGAGACAGAGAAAGAGAAAGAAACGTGATCCCACAGAGCGGTGATTTCTTCTGACTGTCCTCCTGTGATGGTCGGTGCCACTTCACTGTGCAGTCAGGAGTCAGAGCTCAGGACCAGTCTGTCACTCTGTCCTGCATCCTCCGAGAGGGAGAGGAGCAGGAGCAGGAGGAGGAGGAGGAGGAGGAGGATGGGGCTCCTTCCAAACCACTAACACTGAATTATATTTTGACTGCACGGGTTGAATCTTTGCCAATCTCTGCACTGATTAGAAACATTTATCTGTGAGATGGGAAAGTATAAGAGGCAAAGAGGAATTCAGTAATACAGCAAATAAACAGGGATGCAGTTGCAGTTTTTTCTGTTCTTTTTTAAAAAAATTATTATTATTATTATTATTATTATAACAGATATATGAAAACATGCACACATGCATGGATGAGGTTGTCATACCAAAATTTACTTATAAAAAAATCATTTTGTATTATTCTGTAATCGAAAAATAATATGTAATGATAATAATAATATAATTGTTATATAATCATCTAGATTAAATTAATCTGTCAGATTGCATCACTCAACAGCTGTTACGAGTCATCTAAATGTTTTTTTTTTCTCTCCTGTAAAGCAACACTGACCTCTTCTGGTTTCATCTGAAATTACACGTCCAGTGTACAGACTGCCTGGATTCATCACAGAAAATTATTAAAAAGCTTTTAGTATAACATCACTGACAAGCTCAGATCTTTTAACCCTGTAATGGCTGACACACCAAATAACTACCAGAAAATTCTGTAGTTTAGAAACAAAAACAAATATTATTCATTGCTTTTGGAACATTTTGCACAAACCTTTTTTGCGCTTTGTGGTAATCAAAACAGCTTATAGTCACCTGTTGATGTAATATTAAAAAAAAAAAACAAATATCTCTGTTTTCACTCTAAATATACATTTCAGTCTTTAAGTAGTTTATTTAGCAGTGTAAATGTGTTTGTGGCAGGAATAATGCAGATTGCATAACAGAATAATGGTTGAGGGACCCACACATATCTTCTACACCTGATTTGATACACACATTTTAACATTATTATACTATAAAATTAGGGGCAAAATGTTGTGTAATTGTAGTTTGTTTTAATACAGTAAATATTCATATTGAAATGTTAGTAACATAACTAATTCTCACCATAAACTTTACAAAACTAGCAAAGATTTTCCTTCTAAAACATGTGAGTTATTATGTGAGGGCACCCATCTTGGATTTTGCACTTACAGGCCAGCTGCTGACTGCAATACACTGTTAATCCATCAGGGGCAGAGCATATTTCTTTTTTCTT
>JAJHUR010139999.1:0-14753 GCA_027495735.1 Lutjanus campechanus | reverse complement strand
CCTTTGTGTATATTTCAGTTTGCATTTGTAATTTATTGCTGTGTCACACCATGCACCGCCTTAACTGATGAGTGAATATGAGTTCAATTACAGCAGGCAACCTCAACATGCATAATTAACTGTTAATAAGTGCATAGTTAACAGCTAATAAAGGCATAATAAACTATGTAGTAATCTTAATAAAGCAACAACAAAAGCTTAGTGAGGGTTTAACGATACAACAGGTAAGTTAGTTAAACTGAATAAATGTGTTTGGCTTTTATTAACATTCTTATGCAGTCTATGAACTGTTGACAAGGTCTTATAAACATCTCATAAACTCATATCAAACATGTTTATTATGCTATTATTAATACTTATGTAGATCTATTAAAACATATTACTATTAATAGGGTTTTATTATCTATTAATTAACACTCATCACAAACACCTTAATATGAAGTGTTCCTAACAAACGAGCATAAAATTCTGACCAAGGTGGTTGTAATTCATGCATGAAAGGGTTAACAGTTTTAAGTCAACCATGGAGCTCTTTGGCACAGTGGAAGGAGAATATATCAGGCTTTGATACACACACACTTGTTGATTGGATACATCCACTATTGGTTTGGGTGCGTACAGACAAAAGTAATCAGAATTACCCTTTAAATCATTATTCAAAGCAATACTGTATGTAAAAAACAGCAGAATCACTCAATATTTCTTTATAATGTCTGTCATAATTCATCCTTTAATGTTGAATGAACACTGGGTCAGTGATAAATGCACTCACACACACAGACACACACACAGGCCCCCATGTTAGGTGGTATAATAGCAAAGCAGGTCCGGTGAGAAGAGCTTTACCATGCATGAATGATAGGCTCCGTTCTCCCTTTTACATTCACAAAGCCAATTCCCCAACCTCCATATCTCTGAGCCACACACACACTCACACACACGCACACACAGCTCTCCGCTTCCCTAGCTTCCCCTCTCTGATTGCAATTAGTGAATTATGCACTTGGACTTTGGCCAGCTATGCAGGATTAAATTATTCATAAATGTTAATAGGCGCTGCCTCCCTCTCTCTCCCTCCAGTCTGGGCCCCGGCTCATACAGCCCATGCCGGAGAGATAATATTGACCTTTTCATTGGGGCATGTTATTAGGAGCTGCTCTCTATTAAAACAAATGATGACATTGTCTGTAAAGCACAATACAATAAGTCATTTCAAAGGGATTACTTTAGCTTCCGCCCGGCGAGAGCAAGAGTAAACTCAATACAGCTCTGGAAAGTCAAACTAAAATGAACAATGATGAATGAAGTAAACAGAAGCTGGAGAGAGAAAAAACACAATACAATCCCATGTTTAGCAGCGTACAGCCTCTGTGATGCAGCCTGCTTGTTTACTACAGCAGTGAGCATTTGCATACTCGGTCCCAGCCATTCATTACTGTCTGCAAAAATCCTTTTATCTCTAATTTTGTCTTAAAGGTGCTACACACAGCAGTTTTTAAATGGCACTATGTCTTTGTCAAATTAATTGTTATATCTCGGTACAGAGTAATTACTGTAAACAAATGGTGTTTGTTTCTATCTTTATACAGTTAACAGTCTAATGGTATTGTTGGTGTTGTGTCCATTCCTGTAAACCTTGTTGTTTCTGCTCCCTCTATGAGACCGTTTTCTCCGGGAAAACAACAGCGTTAGTCACGTTTGAAGGCCTAAATTGACCACTGTGTTCACATTTTAGCTGATGAGAACATCTGGTTGTGTGAGTGATAACTGTTGTGTGTCGCAGAAAAGAAGTGTTAGTATCGTGACGTTGTATTGCCACAAAAACTCTTGGAAACCTCTGCTCACATGTCATTTTCAGCCCGCTTTCACTCCCAGCATATCAAATACAGCTTCTTGGTCAGGGCCCCTATGCTTCAATCTATGACGCTGTACCTTGGTGGTACCCTCTGACAACATTTCTGGAGGCTCCCTGCTTGCATTACATTTTGATGTCTCATGAAAGTCAGGTGACGTAGTGTAAAGAGTGAAAAAGTCCACGTATCGAGGAGGTGGGGTGGATGGATGGGTCATGCAAACACAGGAAATTCACTTGAGAAACCAGGGTTTGTGTTGGTGTGAAACCAATTTTTCTTTATAAGGTGCAACATTACATACGTAAGTTAGGTACGCAATGTAATATTTTCATAAATCCACTGTCCTTTCCTAAGTCCCGCCCCCTTTTTGCTTTGTGCTCCAACAATAGTTGAGCAAGCTCGGTGCTTGGCGGAACCTCAGTCAAATTTCTCCTTTCTTGTTTCCTGTATTGACATATGTGAAGGCAACATATACTGCATATATAATCACATCTTGAAAGGACAGTCTGCCATATTTTTCCTCTGGCCTGTAGTCCTGTTTATCCATCTAGATAGTTTTGGTGTGAGTTGCAGAGTTTTGGAGATGTCTGTCTTCTTTCCAGTATAATGGAACTAAATGGTCCTCAGCTTGCAGTGCTTGAAGCACAAAAAAATAGATTTTAAAAGTTTAAAACCATTTTCTCTCTCCAAACATGACCCGGCTACTCACAATAATTCACACACCTTGTCGTGAGCAGTTTCATGTAGGAACTAGTTTTTGCAGTAAAATCTACCCCAACTACTTTATTTTCTACTCGAAAGAAACATATGGAACATATGGAACACCCCCCCCCCCCCTTTAGAAATGATGCTAAAGCAGGGGTGGGCAATTATTTTTCATGACATTGAGATATTGATCAGATGTGGGCCAGACACAAATGATATGAGGTCCTAATAATCACCAGATCTGTTCTACTGTTGGTCAAGTCAAATTTTATTTAGCGCCAATTCACAACAAAGTTGTCTCAAGAGTCTTTACATATAGAGTAGGTCTAGACCACACTCAATAATTAATTATATTTACATCCAACAATTGAAACAATTTCCCCATGAGCAAGCACTTTGGCGACAGCGGCGAGGAAAAACTTCCTTTTAACAGGCAGAAACCTCAGACAGATCCATAACTCATGGTAGGCGGTGATCTGACGGCACCGGTCGGGTTGAGAGGGAAAGAGGAGAAGGGGAAGGTCACCCTTTCCAAATTGCCATGTTGAATTGTGGACTAATATTTTGTTGGCAATGTCCAAAACTTAATGTTTTACAGTGCACCATGCAGGCTGCATACAGGTTGCAACGAACGTAGCAGCAAAAGTAGAAGAACATAAACAACATGGATGTACAGCACTGAGTGAATAAAGTTACAGTTTAATATAAAGGATACAGGTCATTATCATTACCAATGAACACAGGACTGAGCCCTTTCAAAATAAAGGTCTTTGCTAGATGTTTAATTTTTGTTATGTGCATGATGGCCTTGTGGACCATGTGAAATCTTTCAGTGGGCTGCATTTTGCCCAGGCCTGATGTAGAGGGAACCTACAGTGTCATAGTGTGAAGTGTAGGGGAACTGAGTCATTGGAAGTGAGAATGGGCTGGTATTATCTTTTTTTAAATGTTAATCCAGCCTCTTGCACATTTAAACATCTCATATTCATACTTGCACAAAATTGTACTGTTGTACATTTTTCAAAAAAGTTTTCTTAGAGGGAACTGTCAGTCTATCAGTTTAGGACCTACTATTAAGTCATTACACTGGTGTTTTCTGGATGTTAAAATACACGTACTGTAGCAGCTTTTCTCTGGTGTTACATTCTGCTTCATATTGTAACATTTTGCTTTTGTGTGAACTTAAAAATCAATCAGCCCTTCTTCTTCTTTTCCCTCACCGCTTTGCCACACATGCAACAGACAGACTAAGCTGTTGTTGGTCATTATGCATGTTGAAAGGCCGGACAGCTTCACAGCTCAGTCCATCCGACTGCCTGTCAATCACTCTTAAGTCCAACATGCAGTAAAGGAGGCCGATGTGAGCATCAGGCCGCACAGGCAGGATGAGATTGACGGACGGAAAGAGAAAGACAAGATTAAAGCAGGAATCCTTGTGTAGTTGTCCATCCTCCTTCTTCCTAGAAAGCTCAAATATTTGAAGAACAAATCCTCCATGGAGGAGCAGCTTACGGTCGGGAATGGCAGGCCTCGTGGTTGTTTTGTTGTTTCTTTCCTGGAGCGATGCCCTCCAGCTCTCTGTGCTGATGTTAGTGGCACTGACAGACCACAGGGATGCAGGTGGTGTGTCTGAGAGGTAACAGCACATTTAGGTGCTCAAATAGTCTGACAATTCACCACCTTTGGTTGACTAAGTTCAGTGATACCTGAGTCTACAACTTGTGACATTTCACTTCAACACTCCATGGACAAACTGGCAGAAAATGTAGCACATTTAAGCCCCTGTGTGTCAGATCTGAAAACTTTGGACTTCGGAGACTCCCAGTTGTCGTTTACAACCCTGCACACCTCGAACAAATCTGACTGAGGAACATTGAGATTGACGGCTTGAAAGCAACAAACCCAACACAAATGCATTCACTAGTATTAGGCTCATCTTCTACAAGCAAAAATTAGAATGTAGGAGTGGTAGGGTCATGTCCATACCAATATCCAGGGATTACAGAATTGTCTTTGGCAATAATTTTGATCAAAAAATTAAAATATAACTGCTGTCGACTGTTAGTGTCAATGTTATTTAATGACATTAAGTATTGTGACAAAGCGCCTGTGCTAATTCTAGAAACAAAACAATATATTTAAAGTTTGGAAATAGTGCATACGCCCCCTCTGTATGCCTTACATTGGTTTTTTTCCACTGCCTATAGCAACAACTATACTACTGCCAAAAATATGTAATATATGAAGTAAGACGTGAGTGATAAACCAGGGGGAAAATGAGAAATACCCACAAATCTACTATTTTGTCATTTATTTCAGCATTGTAATCTTAGTCAGCACTCCTCAGGCAGCAGCATAGCGTCTTTCTGCCTCCCCTTGCACCATGCGCTTGGAGACTAAGCCGCAATTTCCACCAAGAACAGCTGTGCCAGGTTATGACCGCACCATGACAGTTGGAGCGATTGGCAGCCATTCCAGACAATGCTTGTGATTCCACCAGAAGCATCGCGACACGCTTCAGATGCTTCTCAGAAGTGGCTTGGTGCTTGGTCTTTTTTTCTTTTCTTTTTTTTTTTTTTCTTTACATTTTTGACAGTCAATTAGCAAAGAGCAGATCGAACGAGCAGGAAGTCAGACACAGAAAAGGCAGGGAGAATCTGGTTAATTTTCAAAATAAAAGACCCCGTGCACACTCATGATCATAAAGACAGACAGAAAAGAAACTATTTAACCACGTGGCCTGCTTACCCATGGTAGAAGCACAAAGAGCAAGGAAAGAGGACATAATCAACAGAATCTGAGCAAGTAAATATAATCAGGTGGGCAAAACAGCACCTAAATGTGCTGTTACCTGCTCGAACACTGATCAGAACCATGGCGCAGAGGTGCCGCGCCTGGTGGACTTTACCAGTAAGAGCTTTTACTATGCTTATGGGGATACTTTGTGTCTCTGTCACTCTGAAACTTTGCAACAGGCTGGGACATGTTTATTGTCCCCACCAACTGTGGCATAAAATATCTGCCCTTGATCAGAATCCTGTGATAGATGCTATAATCATGTGAAATTGACCCTTCACTAAACCCCTCACAGATTAGCAACTGTAACTCGGCACTGCAGGCCTGTCAAGCTTTGCATTTCTCTCCATGCTGAAGCAGTGCTCATGGGACTGCAAGAAGAGCGGTACTTGATATCTCATGGGTTTGGAGGGCACCGTCTTTTTTTGTAATCTTTCAGAAACATAAAACACAAGTACACACTTCTGTTGTCTGTCTTAAGTAATTTCACATATTTCAGAGCCTTTAACAGGATTCTCGTTTTAAAATGTGTAAGATTGAAATGGTAAAAAGTCAGCTGGAGACCAACAAGCATTAGCATCAGCTTACATTAGCTACCTAACACATGTGAAATATGATAGCAAGAGTCACCATTTTACAAGGTTGTGAATTGCTTAATCTCACCCTCCTCTTCCAAGTATGTAGAACCTAAGGTAGGCGTGGATCTCGCAAGAATGTGAGAGGATACGTTTATCTAGAGCCAGTGTTTGGATTGTTCATTCTTGGCTACTGTAGAAATATGGTACTGCAACGTGGAGGAGGACCAGCTCCCTCTGTAGATACAAAAGGCTCATTCTAAGGTAATTTTCAGGTGATTCCACTAGTGGAAACATAGTTATGAATAATATATTCCATTTATGACATATCCTACCAATAAATCCCCCTAAATCTTACACTGGACCTTTAATAAGTCTGATCTGACACTCTACATAAAAGTAGGGTGAACACCACATACACGTCTTTGCTGTTGGTTGTGTTAAGGAGGGTGTCAAGTAAACTGGGACAAAACAAATGGTGGACCCAAAATGCAGACTGGGAACGGAGGCAGAGTTCTACGGGTGATTTAATGCAAAAACAAAACATAAAAGAAACACAAGCTTACATGAACGAAGAAGCAGTCCAGAATGAAAAAACCAGAACAGGTAAAGTCCAAAACTCAAAAAGGGAATCAATCCAGAAACACTGGGAAAACACTGACAGGGCACAAGAACTCAACACCAAAAGACAACACGACGAACTGACAAAGACAAAGACACTCACAGGGACTAAATACACAGGGAGGTAATCAAACACAGGTGGGTAGACAACAACAGGTGAACGAAATCACTAATCAACAAAGGGCGGGAAAAGGACAAAGACAGGAAGTAAAAACAACAAAGACACAAGGGAAGCTCAAAACTACAAAATAAAACAGGAAGTGAGGACAAGACGCACGGAGGACCAAGACTACAGAATAAAACAGGAAGTGACTAAGAAAACACAAGCCAAGACAGTAAAAGACAGGAACAACATAGATACACAAGGGGATAATGCTACAAAATAAAACAGGAATTGACAAACCAAAACACAACCATGACAGGTTGAGGCTACGAGTTTGCTGGTCAAAGTTCACTAAAATGTGTGTGAAGTTCAGAGTTTTACTTATTAACATATATAGAAATGGACAATATGAGAGCCCCCCAAAGGTGATGCCAAAACATCTTGATCTCCCCTTGTAGCGGGCTGCAGTATAGCTCATAAATCACATCCCCTCCATTTCAATAGATGGGTCATGGACCAAATTAAACAACAAAGTACACGCCAGATAGTTTGGTGTGTACTTTGATGCTTGGCTTTCATTGGTTATTTGATGCTGTAATGTAGCCATGTTGCCTGTGTTGGGTTGTTGAATGTCCAAGACAAATTTCTCCTGATTCAAATTCCTAGTTTTGTCTTCTAAAAAGAGGGTTCCACATCATGATTGACAGCTGAGCCCTGCTCGTGATTGAATCTGCCAGCTGTGTGGACGGGAACTCAAAACACGACTCCAACCCCAATCATTCCACACAAAGTGAAGATATGAATTTACAAGTGTTAGTGTGTCCTTACACTGTGGCTTCATTTGCAGTATATGTTATATGGAGTTAAAGGTCAGATTTTACAACTTGTCATTAGAAAGTGTATCATGTTAGTGGAATAAGACAAAAACATAATAATGAACATAATGAATGTTAATTTCTTCAATATTTTTGTGAAAAGTGAGTTTTTAACATTAAAAAGTCTGAAGCCATCTCTTAACACTATGGTATGATGAATACTGGTGAATATAGTGTCTTGAAATGAAGGGTGCAGCACTACAATGTACATTTTGAATTCAGTATTATTTGCATTATGGTGGTGAAGAAAATGTAGAAATGTATTCAGCCTGGCATTCACCTCTGTATCACATGACATATCAAATATTTTTCTTTTTTTTTTGAGTGGTTATGTTCATCTCAGAGATAAGAATTAACTGAGTACAAATACTTCCTCCCTGTACTTTGTAAATTTTTCAGGTGTCTGTACTTGAATATTTATTTTTCTGACAACTTTTTACTTCTAGTTCATTCTTAACACAAATATCTGTACTTTGTACATTTTCACAACAGGCTTGTTAATTTGGTTCTGATGCGAGACAGAAACAAGTTAAAAAGATGTAACAAGACTGAAATGCCGCAAGAGCTGCAACAAGACGAAAAAAGACATAAAAGATGCAACAAGACAAAATGACGTGAGACGAAAAACACGTAAAAGTCATAACAAGATGAAAACAATGTAAAAGGTGTAACCACATGTAACAAGAAAAAATGACAAAAACATAAGATGAAAACCACACAACAAGACAGAAACTACGTAACAACACAACAATACGCAAAAGGATGTAAAAGACGCAACAAGATGAAAATGACGTAAAAGGTGAGACGAAAACACCAAAATAAGGCAAAAAAACAAAATAATACACGTAACTCTAACTGTACTTTTTCCATTTTTACTTGAGTAAAGAAGTTGAATCAGTACTTCTACTTTTACCAGTCTTTTTTTTTTATCTGTACTTTTACTTGATGACACAATGTGTGCCACCTCTGGTTCATCTTCAGTTTGTCCTTGATTCAAGTCAAGACGCCGCCCTGCCAAACAATGCCAATCATTCTTGAACCATGTATTCTGAGTTCCACTGACTGAGTTCTCAACCATCACAGCAGAGCTGACATATAACGGTAGAAGAGTAGAACAGTATGTTTGCTACAGGTTGGATTCAGCTGCAGAAACTCCTCCTGCAGCAGAGTTTTGACATTTAAAAAAAGGAAAAGGCAGATCGCAAACTGCTATTGTGTGAGTATCCCTCCCATGAAAAGGCCAAACTTTAACTTATTGCCTTTATTATAAATCAGTGGTGACAGACCGCGGGCCCAGTCTGACATTTTGATGGAGACGTCCTGCGCCTGATAACATGCAAATTCAAATGATGCTGCCGAGGCTACAGCAGCGCTGCCTCATATATGTCTTTCTCTCTCTCCCTCTGTTCCTCCTCTCCTCCGCTCTCTCTTCAGGGCAATGATGCGTGATGCTATCTATTACACTGCTCTGTGTATTTGCATTCCTGGTCGGTAGCAAGCGTTTTTAATAATGTCACAACAGATGATGTTCTGCTGCCGGGTGAAGGGGGGTAGGTGGGGGTGGGGAGGGTGACACCATCACAGTTCGACAGCACACATGGAAATAAGCAGCGCTGTCATCAAAAGGGGACGGCGGAGGGAGAGGAGGGGGTCAGCTGAATCTCAATGATGTCTTTATTCATTTGGCGAGGTGTGGACGGGAGTGGGTGGGGCTGGATGATGGACACTGTGAGTGTGGTGGATTGTAGGAAGTCTGACTGAGTCGACGTTATGACTGCAAATGGAGCTTTTGTGAAAGTTCAACAATCGAGTTCTCTTTAATCAGACTCCTCATTGATCATCATTTATAAATTTAGTGTCAGTGCTCCTCTGCATGAAAGAGAACTCCACTGATTTAGCACTGCACTCTAATAACATGGGCCATATTCAAAACTACTGACTACAGAATTCAAAGGCATTTATTATCAGCATACAACACAGGGTTGTACAACGAAATTAGACTTATAGTTCCGTCATAATGCACACAAAATACAACACAGATGATTCATTCAAAATTCAGAATGGCATAGAGTGAAAATCTTAAATAAAATAAATACATACAGTACATCCCAGATATAATTCTGTGGGTCATTTTTTGAGTTTGTGATGGCTGAATGTAAACCGCAGCAACAAAATGGCGATGATAATATGGTCGACATCTTCCCATTTCATCCGTTTCATTTTCCTGGTCGGACATTATCCAGGAACAGCCTTAGCATGCTCAGGCCCAGCTGTAGCATGGCTCTTATCCGCTCACCTCCACTCCTCCAGGTCACCCCTCCCCCCCCGCCATCTTCATTTTTCAAAGCCTACAAGTGCATTTCTGTCATAGATAATGTATATTTTAGAAATTAAGCTGAAAAAAAGCAGACTAAATGGCTGCATCTAGATGCACATCCATTGACATAAGAATATGTAGCATGCAAACAAAAGAAAAATCTTCAGTATGCCAAAAATACAAGGATGTCATCATTTATGAGTCTGAAAAAATCTCCAGTATGCACCAGACCTACCTCTACCTTACCTACAGCTTTGGAACAGTCACAACAACCTGACAGGACAACAGGACGTTTATTTTTCTACAATTTTACCAACGTTTTACCAAAGTTTTATGAATGCAAATGTGCTCCAACATTTTTGGAGCTGAGAAGCTCACAAGTGTCTGCTGAAAGTCTTTATCATCATCATCAGTAGCGGATGTTGTCTCCATTGGTTTTTGAAGAGTCATTGTGAAGCTCAGTGTGGTGGCTCTGTCCGTCGGCATTTGGCAGTAGGCAGAGCTTTATCTGTCCTGACAGTCACACAGAACTTTGCAGCCAAAACAGTGAATGACTTCAGCAACAGGCAGAGGAAAACCGTTATTCTGTCAGCAAGTTCTAGGAAAAGGCATCCAGTTTGACTAGCAGCTTATGAATCAGAAATACAGGGAGAATGAACATTATCTTCAACAGTAACAAAAACGTGACAAAACACTGTGGATCTGCTTTCCTTGTCTTCAGGTAAATGTTTAACTTTGGGAAAATCATGTAAATGCACATTTATAACTTCTATTTTTAGAGCATAAGGAGATGCCACACATCGGCAGTGGTTTGTCATGAGGCAGGCTATTCTATACTTCCATTTCCCAAAACCAGAAACCAGCTAAGCCTGGCCCACCATACTGCAAATATATTGATTTAACAGTTTCATGTGTGTACTAGTGTTGCTAACAATTCATCGATCCGGGAATGCATCACGATGGGTCATGTGACGATTTGGCATCGATTAATTAGCCTCGATACTTTGCCGCAGAAAACGGAACGCCGGCCGGACAGTTTAGTGAGTGGCAACAGAACACCTGATGCAGACAACTTGCCGACTTTCTCGCTAAATCTGACGACTTTCCAAATCCTCTTGGTGACTTTTTTTTGTCAAAAGTGACTAGCAACAAATCTAGCGACTTTTTCTGGTGTTTTGGAGACTGACGTGAAAGCATATATTCTGCAGTTACTGTCCTCAACGAGCAGCGGGTGCTGCCGTGAGCCCCTCCCCATCCCAAAGCACTCACAGACGGTCAGTCTCACAGCAGCCTCGCGCAGCAGTTGTAGCTGCAGTCAGAGCAGAGAGGAGACCCACACCACTCCAGACTGCTAATAAATCGTGCATGCGCAACGCCGCCACTGATTTAGTTTAGTTTTCTTAAGTTTGGTTTAGTTTCTAACCTTATGCTGAATTTAGGAGCCTACAACAAGTCACAGTAAAACATGAACATTTTTTGCCATAACTTTAACATTTTTAACAATTTTTTGTATAGACTGTTTCATGAAATGAGATATTAACCCTCCGATGTGTATCAAATAACTTATTCCTCTCTCCGACAGCGTCCATTACAATTACATGCAAATGGAAATTATGCAAATTAGGGGATGACGTCATTTAGTGACTTCTAGCGACTTTTAGGACAGCCAATAGCTACTTTCCTTACTGAGGAGTTGGCAACACTGGATGCAGAAACGCTTGGAATCATGGCAAACAAATGTCATTCAGCCGTCGCAGTTCCTCAGATTCAGACGAAGCAACATATAACGTGAAATGTTTAGTCTTACAGACTATGTATTTTTCTAAGCTTTCTAGTAAACAAAATGGATGTTTGGTGAACCGCCATCTGCAACGGGAAGATGAGGTAACAACTTAGCTGTTCTCTCCATTCTGATAAGTTACGTGGTCATTTGCTTATTTTGTAGTCATAACATTAAATACTTTGTGTCTTTGAAACTTAAGATAATATGAATATGACTAGTCAAATGTTCAACAAACCTTGGTATTTATTTTATGAGTGAAGGTTCAGAGCAACGCTGAGTTAATTGATAGGCCATTTATTTACAAATGTAGCATCAGATGAAGACAAAATCAATCTTAGATGGAAGAAAGCATTAAAAATCGTCATAATCGAAAAATCATGGCAGCAATAATGGATTCGAATCGACAAACATTATAATCGCTATAACCGAAGAATCGAGGCTCCCATAATCGAATCGAATCGTGAAATACCCTCGTCGCTAGTATGTGATAGTGAGCCAGTTCCACATTTTTTGTAATAAAATTGTGGGATCAAGTGAAAAGTGCAAAAGAAAGTTGCAATTTATTCATTAAAATCAAAGGCAACTTGTTCCAGGGAGAAAAAAACCCAACTGACTGTTATAAATAACTTTACCAAAAGTCTCAGATTCACAAGAAGTATAAAATCTGCTTTATTTGTAAATCGCCTGATTTCACCAATCCAGCTGCCTTGGTAAAAGTAAAGCGGCAATGGCAGTGGTTGGGGAGACACTGAGGTTCAACACTGCGTAGCATAGACTGACACAGTTTTTGCACAACTTTTGGTGTGCTCACATTTTCTTAGACCTGAAAACACAGTGGCTTTATATAATCTTGGTAAACGGTTGGTTTGTTTACCACCTCTGTGATCGTCTGCTCATATTTCTTGACCCCTGGAAGCTTTTTATTGATGTCACAGTGTCCCAAGAAACTTAGATCAGCAGTGAACTAGGTTAGAAGCTTGTCATCATAACCAGCATAACTGATGTCCACAATCACAAGAATGTGACCCAAGTTGTAATAAACCAGATTTTAACCTTTAAAAACTCATGTTGAGCTCATCCCACTCAGGTGAGATTCTAAGTTTTCAGATTCTACATGTTCATAAATTTGAGCCATAAAAGCCTTTCTCTATTGCTACCTCAATTCTTAATAAATCAGCCATTGTTATTCACTTCCATTTGATCTCTCCTCGCTGAAATGCCATTTGCCTTGAAACCCGTACACCTGTACAAGTGCTGTACCTGATTCACTCTCAGTGCAGGAGCTTTGAAATGAATTCAAGGATTCTCATTCAAGCTTTGGAAACCTTGGGCTCACAGCCACATAAACGCACATGCATGCACACACACACACACATACACACATACACACACACGCACACATACCAAAGCCCTGGTTGCACTGTTCTATTGAAGACTAAAAGCCAAGCCACAGTAATCATGGAGGTAGATTAGCATAACGATACAAAGCAATGGGCCAGGCTTTGGCTGCTAGTCAATGCAAAACCATGACCTCCTATAATTACAACAGGCAGGACGCTTCCAAAGAGCTTTTCAGGGTGTGTGTGTGTGTGTGTGTGTGTGTGTGTGTGTGGATGCCCTTCACATAGGGGCATAAATGAAATGTGAAATAACAAAGTCTTATCATTGTCTGAAAATGTGATGAGTTTGTTTGATGGCCACAGCCTGACTAAATATCACAGAGAGGAAGGAGGCCGGCTGCTGGAGGACAGTTTGACTGCACAATTACATGAATAAACAGTATGAATACATAAATACACATGAATATTTATAAACATACAGGCATGTATAAATGTATAGGAATGGACATATAAGGAATCAAAGGAAGTATTTTGCAAAATACTCTCTCTTATTCAGAAATAGACGAGAATATTTATATCCACTTTTAGTGTGTTGAAAGGTTTCAGTTTTGACGGTAAGCTAAATGTTTTCCTGTGATTCAGCTTTTTGTGCGTAGCTAAGCTAATGACATTGCAGATCTAGCTTTACGTTGATTGGCTGATATTTTGGTGACCTGGGGGCATCAGACGAAGCTGAAAAACAACATGTGACAAATTATCACACGATAAAGATCTCACGGCAAATGCATCTCATCTCATCTCCTTTTGGCTCGTTTTTGTTCTCCACCAGCTCCTGGAAAAAAAAAAAAAATCTGTTTCTTTAGCTGCTAAATGCTCCGCTATGGTCACCAGCGAGTCTCTAACTGTGTCTGTCAGCTGTTTGGTGCTGATCAGGTAGTGTACAGTGGCTTTATCAGAGTTTTTTCACTGAAAACAGCTGCCTCCTGCTGCTGGAAACAAGGCTAAAACAAGCAGAGTTGCTTTTTAAAACCAAACCAGTGAGCTAAAAGATAATGGTTCATAGATCTGCAGAGAGGTGCTGAGTTGGTGATAATTCCCTCTCTCTCTCTCTCTCTCTCTCTGGGGAAAAAGGCAGGGAAATTATAAAAAATTTAAAAAGCTTGCATTTTGTTACCCCATGTCTTAGAACAAAGGTACAGACAGATTCACCATGTAACCTTTCTGTTAGAGGCCAAGATGCACAAAATAAGTATAAATTGACCCAATTATCAGCTTAATTGTCATTGCATGGTAAGTATCAGTACAACAAGAGTTTATGTAAAAGGCAGCATTATATAATTGTACTTTTTTGTAGTTTTACTTTGCCCACCTGATTATGTTTGTTGATTTGGTACTTTTTTCTTGCTTTTTGTGCTTCTACCATGGATATAGAGACTACACAGTTTCTTTTCTGTCTGACCTTGATCACAAGTTTGCACAGGGTCTTTTATTTTGAAAACTGACAGGAATCTCTCCACTCTTCCTGTGTCTGACTTCCTGCCTGCTTGATTTTCTGTGTGCAGATTGACACGGCATCCATCAAACATAGACTATTTTCCTTTTCAATGTGTCATTTCATCTTCAAGTTGTAATAACTCAAACACATCATTTAGTCATAACTCATCTGAACATGTCGCTGAAATACAAAAGTGGATTTCTATACTATAAAGCAAACTAAACTATAAAGCAAGCATTTAAGTTGACAGTAGACGTCTGGGATCATCTGCTCATCTGTTCCATCCCTGC
>JAJHUR010139997.1:5389-22411 GCA_027495735.1 Lutjanus campechanus | reverse complement strand
TTTATTTATTCTTTGCATAAGCAAAACACCTCTTGTAAAGAGGTTCATCTGTGTTTCAGTGGCCCTCCTGTTCAGCACCATGGACAGCGTACAGACAGCTCCATGGCTGAGACCCCGATAGGCTTTAAAGTCAAATGTCCTCATTCTCCTAAGAACTTTCACTTCAGGTTCGGGTAGGGTGGGTGCGGGTCTTAGCTGGGGGAGCAAGCAAGAGTGAATGAGTGATTCGTGCGGAGTAGGGCAGGAACTGTGCTCCAAACTGCGTGAGTACTGACTCAGTGAATGAGTGTCATGCATCCTGGGGAAAGCAGAACTTTGTTTGCTAGCAGCAAGTAGAAGCTTATTTGCTAATAATAATGCTAATGAAATGACCCTTCACAGAGCCCTGCCTCCAAACAGCAACTGTCCAATCATAGGTTAGCAACCATAATGAGATAATGTCAAGTTTTCCATTTCTCTCCATGTTGAAGGTGTGCAGGAGAAACACTTTCACAAGACTCTTATTTTAAAATGTGTCAGACAGAAACATTAAAACATCAGCTGGAGACTTCTCAGCTGACTCAAGTTGTGTTAGCATGAGCTTACATCAGCGAGCTATACTTTTGAAATCTGCTTATGAGTCATTATTTTAGTTTAGTTTATTAGGATCCCCATTAGCTGCAGCAGATGCTGCCGCTATTCTTCCTGGGGTCCAATACATGCATAAAATTATACAATACATACATTACAACATAAAAAAAACACACAGCACAGATGGTGCTGTTATTCAAAAGTGAGGGATGTTATGGAAAGTCTTTATCACTGCCATTTCCTCCAGTGAAACATAATATATATTGTATATAGTATTATTATAAATCATTTCTTAAATCATATTACATGTGAGCGGGTCGTCCCCCAATCGGAGGGTTGGTGGTTCGATTCCTGGCTCCTCTAGTCTACATGTCGAAGTGTCCTTGGGCAAGACACTGAACCCCGAACTGCTCCCGGTGCTGCGCCACCGGTGTATGACTGTGCGTGAATGCGTTATGATGCACAGGTTGGGTCTTCTGTAGCAGAAGAAGCCACCTGTCATTAGTGTGTGAAAGTGTGTGTGAATGGGGTAAATGTGACCTGTAATTGTCAAAGCGCTTTGAGTGGTCTACAAGACTAGAAAAGCGCTATATAAATACAGTCCATTTACCATTTACAATATTAACACCTATAACAATAATCAATAATAGTCATTATTTTAGTCAACAAAATATGTTGTCAGCTAGGAATGAGAAGCTGCTTTTGTTCACTTCTCTACAGAATCAAACATTTTGATGTTATATTTGCCACCATTATCATCATAATCTGCACAAATGCAGTGTGAGAATGAAAAGCAGGCTTAGCAAAAGTAACTAAGGAGGGTGGAGCTTCGCCAAGGGTCAATTGAGGTAAGTGAGCTACGTCTTACTCTTCATATTTTCTGTTTGTCTCTAAAATTAGTTGTGCGGCTCAAAAGTCATGTCAGAAATGGGCTCAAATCGTACAGTGTATACTAGCCTAACCTTAACCACTGACCCAAAAATTAGCTTTTGTCCCCAGTTGCATCAGCTGTCCCCATGTTAACTGGTCTTCAGGCTGAAATGTGTCTTACCCACACACACCTTCCAGACTTACACATACACAGAGGTCATTTTGTGAGGTGGGAGTCCTCTCTTATCCAGCCAGGTCCTGGGTTATTGATAAACACTTATTGCGCAGCCGGCCATTGTGAATTGTGGGTAAGTCCTGGCGGAACCTTCTGGTAGCAACATCATTTTTCTTGATGACAGCTCACACAGAAGCTATCCTGTTCTCTGCTGCTTTCTTTTTCTTTCTCTCTTTTTTTAAGCTCCCATCCTTCAAGCAGTGAGCCAGAATGTTAGAAGTGGCTTCACAGATGAAATACAACACAATGCAAATGTGTACAGCTTTTTGTTTGTGTGTGTACGTGTGTGCCATTTTTCTGTTTTATTTCCTCCAAATTGTCTTGCCTTTCCATTAATCAGCATTAGTGAAATCTGTGATTAGTTCTGAATGAAGGGAGATGAATTGTTGTGTCTAATTTCTGCATCAGATACCACTGAGACCAGGCTTCTCTCACTGTGAACCACGAGCACTGCTAGAATCTCAATCTACCGTTGTGAACGGGGTCATATTTGAGCACAGACTTAATTTTCTGACTCAGTGCCCCAGGTTCCAGTGGTATAGATGGGGCTGGGGTAGTGGGTGGGTACAGACAAGGATCCAGCGGAATGGTGGAACAAAGAATATACGTATATGTTTGGGTGGTTCACAGTTTGACACATTCAAGCACCTGCTGTGGACACTAAACTCACTGAAGTATTGTGCTGTGGCTTTGCTGATATATTTTTTAAAATATATTTTATATATTGTCAGAGTTGAAGTCAGTGAGCTAAATCTCAACTTGCACAGGATCATTTTCCAAAGCAAGTAAAATTACTTTCCCATTTCAGTAGAGTTAAAGTTGGAAAAAACCTTTTATTTCACAATGACTGACAGTATTGCCCTGTTAAAGTTACTGCATTACTCTGTTCATACAAACAAAACACTTCCTGCAGCCTATCCCTTTCAAATTAAAATCTCGTTAGCAGTTCAGTGGACAAATCCCTTCATTTCTTAAGGCTTTTATTGTGAAACATTGGCATGAGTCAAGTCACAGACTTGTAACTCCACTCATGAGCTCATATCATGTTTGACTCAGGACAGTTTGATCTGAGTTTCATGAGCCTGGTGCATTGCCCTGGACTGACTCACTGAGAATGAGCCATGTTCTAAAGCAAGGGTCTTCAACAGGGCAGTCGCCCCCTGCTGGCTATTAGAAAGAAGTCAGGTTTAATGCACTTCTGCACTAGCTTCACTTTGATGACTGCAGTACTTGCAGTGGTTCTGCAGGTTAACAATTTGATCAATAAGTCCAGTAAAGGCCAAAGGAAACAGTATGAAAAGGGTTAAAAACACAAATTATTTATAGATCTACTAAAGTCAACAGAGCAATAATCTAACTATGAGGAGGGGAATGGTGAGTTCCTCTGTTATTAAAAGAGGGGAAGTGGTTGGTTCTTACTTGCCAAGGGGAGGGGGAGAGCAGGCCGAGGTCAGCTGTGCTGCGAGTCAGTTGCTTTTCCAATCATCACTTCATCATCACGCTTTTAAACATCACTTGATGGTCGACTTCTGAACTCTCGCCATAGACTAGGCATCATACTTGAGCTTTCAGGAAGCCCAACTTTGCCTTCAGGCTACAACATGAGGCATGGACCTTGGCCTGCAGACAGACACAAAACAGAGCATGAGAGGCAGCAGGGTTTGCTGCATGTGGCTTGAATAACCAAGAGAGTGAGGCACACTCAGTCACACCTGCTTTCAATCAGCACCTGCATCACAGTCATTGGCTCACAGCAAAGTGAAGTCACTCCACCTTACACACAGACACCTACAGCACTGCACACACAAAACCACCCCCAATCAGTGCCAATAGCTTGTTTGCAATCATGTGATGCTGGTGACGCGCGAAATTCCGAATTGTGCTAGCTTAGACATTATTATAACAGGAAGATATAAACAGAAAATAAGTAGATATATTGGACATGATGCTTATCTTATGAAAAAGACAGATTTTTGGACTGAAATGAAAGATTTGCCGGCTATTGTGGCAGAAGATATTAGCAACTACCTTGTTCTCCAGACCTCTTTCAACACAAACAACAGATGAAAGCATACAAAAGGAGGAGGCATACAACTTTTTTGTCAGCGGTTGGGTCCAGAATTGAAATGCTGAGACCCCTAATACACCCACCACTCAGAAAAAAAATTACCAGAGACCACAAAGATTTCTGAAAATTTGGTATATTCACATTTTACTTATTCATTTAATTGTTCAATTATACTGTCTGTCTGACAGGCCGTTCAGTTTTTGGAGTACACATTTTCAGGAGTCATTTTTAATCTTATGCACATGTTACAGTGGCCAACAAGGGCAAACATGCTGCATATAAAGAAACAACTTACATCTACAGAAACAGTGCTGCAGCTGCATTTAAGAAAACAAACGCAAAAGGAAGACACTGCATATCCAGTCATACAACAGAAGTGCTCCAGGCCTCTAGGGGCAGTGCTGGGCTTCTACCCGAGAGACAGACAACGAAAGTATCAACATATAGAATGGAGCAGATGAGGGAGTGAGTGAGAAGAAGAAAGTTATGGTTGGAGGAAAGTTGGAGTTGGTAGAGGCCACATAAAGGGGTATGTATTCTTTTTTTTCCTTTTCTTTCTTTCTTTCTTTTTTTTTTTTGCTCTTTCACAATACTGTAAAAGGCCAAATGTAAAAAAAATGCATTCCTATATGCAGCGTGCTTCTGTATTTGCAGTGCATTTCTGTATATTCTGCATGTTTGCCCTTGTCAGCCATGTAGAGATTTGTGTACATATTCAAACATCAGTGTACACACACAAATATTAAGATACAGTTTGAGCACATGCATCTGCAAATAGTATTGCCACAAAATTGGCCTCACTAATGAACTTCACACGGTAATCAGAATTACAAAGGAGACAGCGCCCCTTTCTCCTAATGTCTCTAGACATATACCAAAAACTGCATGCAAGTCAAGTTGAGTCAGTTTCTAAAGTTAGTCCTTAGCCCAGTGCTAGGTGCAGAAATAATCAAAGTGCCTTATTTTACACAAAACAACTGTCATTAACATTCACAAAATGACACCGTGAGGTATGTCTGTGCTCTGCTGTCTCAGTGTCAAACACCACTACGACCTGAACGCGACCTCTCACACGGATGCTCCGCATGTCCAGGATGGTGACTGAAGTGAGCTGAAGTGAACTGCTGGACTGAGAGAGTCCCTGGGAGGGTGAGGTGGTGCCATTCGTGTGTCAGTTCGTGAACCTTGTAAAGTGTTGCAGAACCACAGGTATGGCACGTCACCGAGCCATGTTTCAGGTCCGCCCCAAAAATTCTGAACTCAGAAATCGTAAAAAATCTGTGTTTTAACACATTTTCAGCAACTATTTTGTAACATGCATGATGTGTTTAGAAGAAACAGAGACTTTAAAACAACATGCAGTGTAACTCTAGCGTTGATATTGACCAGCAGTCGGCTCCTCTCCCTCTTCGGACGCGCCATGAATCATATTATCCAGGATCTCTCCTTCAGGGGTGCACCGACCCTGAGCAGGGCACCGGGGACACATTTAACGGTGACACACAGCTCATTAGATCACAGAGGTCAGACACTCTGCGCTCGTTACCGGCCACTTCGTCCCTGTAATGGACACTGGAGCGTTTGCAGGGAGGGTGGGAGGGCTTTTGGGGGACAGGGATGTGTGCTGCCCTGCAAAGTCTCGTCAATTTGCTGAGGCGCGTTCCAATGGGAGCGCTGGAGCTGTCTGAGATGTGATTGGAGGATGACCTTGAAGGGGTTGTTGGCGTTTTGGGGAGGAAAGTGAGATTAATACAGAGCTGTTAATGTTTGTGCCTTCCATAGATCTCTTTCTCTGCCTCCCTTTCATTTTGCTGTGTTTGGCTCCCTCTCTTTTTTTCTCCCTCTGTTTCCCTGATTGATGGCGGAGCCTGGAAGTCCAGTCTGTTCAGAAACACTTTAGCTCACCTCCTGCAAAGTTCCAGCCAGCCTGCTCACAGCTGAAAACCTGCAAACACAAAGCAGACACGTCTCAGTTAGTAGTCTTCGGGTTGAGCACTTCTGAGTTTTCTCATGTTGAGCAACTTAACTAACTCAACTAATGAACCTGAGAGAGCAGCTGTGGTTGGCTGAGGTTTGTGCTGTGATTTATGATTGGCCAGTGAGGGATCCAGCAGTGATCCATCATGGTTGGAGATGGGGATCATTGAGATGAATGGATCTGCTCCGGATTCACTCATTATCTCAGCACCAGGATTTATGCCCGACCCTTCGTCTTCAATTACACCAGCACTTCCACACCATCAACGTTCGCATGGGCCATGATGAATAATCATCAGTGGAGGGATTTCTAATTGCTCTTCTCAGAGTTTATTGAAGATTGTTGATGAGAATAAGTTTTCATTTGAGCATATTGACATCAAGTTGTTCTTTGGAGCTTATGTTTTTGTTATTATTCTTTATGAATATTCATGTATAGTGGTTTTAGATTTATAGGCTGTTGTCAAGCTTAAATTTGAGGATGCATCCTCGCCAAAATATATTTATTACACAGACAGGGGATGGTCTTCAGTTCTAATTGGTGTAGTCACAGCTAAAGCTGAAAATTACCCAATAAATGGACATCATTGAAATTAACTACCCATACTGCTACTTAAGATGCAAATGAAATATTTCAACAGTACATTCACTCATGCTCCATCAAAACCAACTTTCAAATTAATGTTAAATATCTCCTCAAACCACTTGTCTGTCCTCTTGCCTGCACTTCTGCTAGTTGGCAGAAAAAAAAAGTTCAAGCCTCATTATTAATGATGATTGTGGGGCAGTTCTGAACGCTGCTGCCTAACATGATGCCTAACAAACATGTCAGGGCCGTTCTAAAATCTGTGAAAAGCTTTTGTTCCTGTGAGCTTCTACTTAAAGGATAACTTTGGTATCACCTGGACCTTCTGTTTAAGTGACTAAGGGGGACACCAAGTTTGGAACTTTGTCCAGTATTGAGTGAGAGCAGTATTAGATGAGAGTGGGAGGAAGGTTGGACATGAGAGAAGTGGAGGGAGAAAATGGTGTGGAGAGCCAGAAGATCTTCATGTCTAGTGTGGTAAACAAGGGTTTATTTTGACCAAACAACCAGAGTTGGTGATTACTGGAATAGTGGAAAGACAAACCAAGATGGATTTGGTGTTTTTGACCAAAATTGAATGGAGCTGATAATGTTAAAATTACACTTTTGCGAAAGGTCGTCAGGGCAAATCTGGACAATTTTGCAAAGGGAGTCTGGTAAGTTTGGCAAGAGCCATGAAGCAGCTGTTTCTGGTTAAACAAAATGGATCTTACTCTTTAATAAAAGGGTCTATCTCTGTAGCAGTCCTTTACATAATATTGACAGAGACTTAGAATAGAAATCTGAGCCTGTCAGTGGCAAAATAGGCTCTTTTAATGGGTTAACTCTGACATTGTGCAGTTATTACCTCGTTATTACCTTGCAGCCCGGAGGTACCTGTACCTCTTCAGCCTAGGCTTCATCTGGAAGTTGTTCTTCTGCTTATCCATTCTTCCTTAGGACCTGGTCCTGGTCCCCACCTAGATGATGTTTATTTATGTAGGGGTCTATGATTAGGGACCCTTACTGGAGACTTGCTCTGACTGAGATATGAACCTCTGATGTGCTGTATGAATGGCCTGAGTCATGTGACCTCAGGGTGCTGGCCTGGTTCTTGCTCTGGGAGGTTGGTGTGGGCTGTTGTACTGCCTTGCCCTGACTGGGATTCAAACCCCTTTCTCCCACATTCCTTCCCATTCAGTAGTCCACTAACCCCCGTGTTGTTATTACCTTGTCACTGGGAGGTGCTTGTACCTCAGGCACTTTTAGTGGGTTCACTGATAGTTGCCGGGAGGGATCTCATTGCAACTCAGTTTCACTTCTGCTGGCTGCAGCAATCTTGACTTGACCAGTTTCAAAATGTGGTCCTCATTAGTTACTTACAAACATAGAAACATATTAAAAGACATAAAAACATGGGTATATGGTCCAGGTTAAAAAATACCAAAGTTTCCCTTTAATTACTGTACATTTAATGAGTTTGATTAATGATTGTAGAATGTAGATCTGTTTTCAAAAGACACTGAAACAATATGTCTTTTGCATGCCCTATTTTTCTTTTGATAATGTATGATGGCAGCATCAGAAAACAAAATGCATTTTTCATTCTGCTGTTAGTTTCTATGAAGTATTTGTGTCTAGATGGGCTCTTTTTGACTGTTACATATATTGTGATATACAGTATACTCTCATTCAGTCACCATTTACTCATGTGCACCTCAAAATTATTTGAGGACTGAAGGTGTATTTACAAAACAGCTTAAGGCCCAGAGGAGCTTCTTCCAGGCTGATTATAACCAATAATAAGTGGAGAAGGACCCAAGTGCAGAAACTCCAGCCTCAGGAGGATCTGATGCATATTTATTTAGCAAAGGCGGGAGGAACAAACAGAGGACTTGGCAAAACAATAAACAACTCAAGGAACTGAAGCAATATAAAGTAACTTAATACACCAGAGTTTAGCGGTGAATGTAATAACAGCCCTTTTTAATGGACAGTGAGTCCCTAAATGAAGCAATTTAAAGGATCCATGGTTATCCAGCATTGGGAATACTGACTAGAATGCTTATACCCTATCAAAGGAGCACTAGTGACAATTCCAGCACTGCACACAGTAGTGTGAAATCTAGAGGTTGTTGTGGTGTGTTGTTACTGCCTTGCTCTGATCAGGATTTGAACCCCTGATCATCTGTATCAATGGCCTGAATCATATATCCTCAGGGGTGCTGGCCTGGTTCTTGTTCTGGGAGTTTGGTGCGGTGTGTGGAGCAGGGAAGGGGAGGGGGTATTCAGACCAGGATTCAAACTCCCTTCTGCCTTTTGTCCTCCCACATTAATTGCCGTTAAGTAGTCCAGACTTTCCCTGACCAGGACTAGAACCCCTGATCTGCTGTATGAACGGCCTGAGCCATGTGTCCTCAGCATGCGGGACTGGTTCTTGTTCTGGGAGGTTGGTGTGGTGGGTTGTTACTGTCTTGCCCTGTCCGGGATTTGAACTTCTTTCTCCCATATGACCTCCCACATTCATTCCCATGTTGCATGTAACCTGATGTTATGGTAGCACTCCCTCACCTCTTCAGCCTTGGCTTCATCTGGATAGATGTTGATCTTCTCACCAGTGTTGTTACCACAGTCCCCTGACCAGGATTTGAACCCCTTTCTCCCATATGTCCTTCATGTGTGCAGCAGTGTCAGTCTGTGTGGGTCTGTGTGTTGTTATTCCTTTGCAGCTGGGAGTACATCCTGACCAGGTTTTTGGAAAATACACACAGCTTCTGGGTATTTAGTCTTTCTAATTACGAGTCTTCATAGTCTAATTCAGCAGTGTAGCGGGTGGTGGTAAGACCCAAGTGCGGCACACAGGAGACCAGTTTGTAATGACGTTTAATGTCATACTCAGTATATACACTGAGCAGGTAAAGCAGCACAAAATACAATTCAACACTCAGGCAATGAATCTCCTCACAGTCTCTGTTAATCCAGTTAGTTCGGTGGGCTGAACCAAACCCAGAAAAAAATAATGCAATGTCATATACACAAACACGGTTCAGTTCAAGTACAGGCAATGGTATCGGACAGGAGCAGGCAGTAGATGTAGTCCTGGCGGTAGAGGATCCAGAACTAGGTAAGTGAGCAGCCCAAGAAGATAAACCAGCAGGAGACAGGCAAAAGGTAGACAGAGGCCAGGCAGAGGACAGAGAAGCCAGCAGGTAAGTATTCACAGGATGCACACAAAAAGACATGTGTGGCGATGCGGAGAGAGTCTCTGGCCCATGGGCAGTATCGTCATCAGATGGAAACACCAATCAGAACCAAGGACACCGAAGCAGATCTCGTGGTCAGGGATGGAAGGCTGGTGTGTTTACTGGGAATCAGACAAGACAGGTAGGTCAGAGGCAGGCAGGGTCGGCAAAAATGAATCAATCCACAAAAGAGTGCTGGACAGTCTTACATTAGTGGTGAAAATCAGTCTGGCAGTGAGTGAAGGGGGAGCAGGAGTTTAAACACTGGCTTGATTGGCTATTAGCTGCAGCTGTGAGCACAGGTGAGTGGGAGTGGCCTGATGAGGTGGGAGTGGCTGACAGGTGGAGTGAGTAGAGGGGGTGAGTGGGTGAGTAGTGGGTGAAGGAGAGCAGGACAAGCAGAACTGTGCCAAATAGTTTTACAATAAACGGCAACTTTCTTGACTTGTAAATTAACGTGGAATACATATGCATAATTTCTCAAACTCAAATGGAATCAAAAAAGTTGTCTCTTGCCTTTGATTGCACTTTTTTTTTAAGTTAGGTCCCATGGTGGTCCACCACAGGAGGTGTGACCTTGCCTCTGTGTGTGTGTGTGTGTGTGTATGTGTGTGTGCAAGCCTTCGGTGTTTGCTTGTACATGTCCGCTCAGTAATCTTTAAGTATATTTCTACAATGGTATTAGTACATCTGTGTTTGTGCATGTGTACATCTGTCTGTTTTTTTTGTGTGTGTGCATGTTTGTGTGTGTGTTTTTATCTCCTGCCACTGCTGTCACTTCTGTAATCCACGAGACGGCAGGCCAACCAAGGCAGAAAAAAGCAGAATGAGGGAAGAAGCGTGTCAGGCCGAGGAGTGAAAGGTGCTATTAATCATATAGACTGTCAGAGAATGAGCGACTCAGTGATGACCACACACACAAGCACACATACAAAAAATGCTCTAGTTCAACTGCCCACTGTGCTTCTAAGCTCACCACACAGCCATAGGTCTGTGGGACCTTCATTATGGGCCTCACAAAAACACTGGTAACCTTTACAAAATGTAGCTCATCATAACTACCCAGCTTCACTGCAGCACCAACAATGACCAAACTACAATTTTGTTCAAAGTAGAGAACTGATCAAATATGGTGTATTAAGTTTAAAAAATCTGGTATTAAAATAGTTGCATAAATATGTGTCTGTGCAGGTCTATTTATGTATTTTCTTGGGCATACATGTATATGTATATAGGTATAGGTTAAAAGCCGAAATGAGTATAGAAACATTGAGCGCAAATGCTTCCATACAGGACACAGGGGCTTACTGAATGGTTGTATGAGTATACAGTTATGTGAATCTTATGGAAAGACCTTCACTAACTCCAGATGTCTTTCATTATACCTGTGGAAGATTATTACTTGTCACTAGGGATGCACCGATACCACTTTTTTTCAGATCAAGTACGAGTACAAGCACTTAAATTTGGGTACTTGCCGATACTGAGTACCGATATAAGTACTTAATAATGCCATTAAAGTTCTTACAAGAAGTTTAAAAACATCTTTTATTTTCATTAGATATAGTAACCATAGTTACTATACGCATGCCATTTTTGGGTTATTTGTAGTAACTTACTGATTTTGTGTTCCTTATTAAGCTGTGTGGTTTACTGTGTACATGATATATTTCAGTATAATAATTAAACAGCATAATTATGGACTTGCAGAATTAAGTTTACTGTTACAAATGGTGTTATATATGATAATTATTTCATTATCCTTTACAGCAATTTACCTAGTATTTTAATGACACATTTACATGTGTAATATTTAAGTTTCTTCTCCATGTCCCTCTTATCTAAGAGCTAATTAGTTCCTACCTACCATTGTTTAGGGGGACAGGTATGAGTGTGGTGCCATGTACAACAGTTTTGTTTACTCTGCTGTGAACCCCAAAGAGTGAAGTTGGGTTTACTGTGCTGTCAGGTCGTTCTGGTGAAGATTAAGTACACAAAGAGAAGTTGTAGCAGTTTATTACGAAGAAAAGAGGGTTACAGGCTGGTGGCAGCTGTGTTTTTTTCCCCTTCGGATTAATTAGTCAGCTAGTTTACGCCTGCCGGGACTTATTGGACAGCTTCTGGCTGCGGTCTACAGGTGCACTCTGTGCATTAATTTCAGTTTTATATGGAATTACCTGGTATTTAACGGACAGTTTCCAGAGTAGTAGTGGTCATTAGTGGATGATGTTGAGGAGTTCCACGCTGATAATGATGACGCCACCAAAAAAGAGAGCAAGTATCAGCAAGCATCTTGAACTCTGCGTCGTCGCGGTTCTTTAAATGTTTGCTTGTATTGAGCGGCTACTTTTCGTGATGTGGTATCAGATGTAGGGTATCAGAGTAGTTTTATGAGTATGAGTACGAATACGTGAAGACAGTATCGGACTGATACCCAATGCTGGTATCGGTATCGGTGCATCCCTACTTGTCACCTCAGAGGTCTAGACTATATGGCCCTGATTTACTAAGATCCCAAATAAAGAGCGCTAAATCGGGTGTGTATTCTAGCATATTGCACGTTTGGTTGGTGTGCGTTTTGTGGGTGATCTACAAAGAATAATTGCGTAAATGACAACAGGTGCAAACACTGTGGAGGCAGCAGGATTTAAATTTGAGTCTTTTGTGTTTTCCAGGGTTTCCACCCTGGCAAGCTTGGACAGAAAACAGAATGACTGGAAGCTCAAAATAAAATTTGATCTCATGGAGGGTTAGTGGAAGAGACAAATGAACATATTGTTGAGTCAAAAACAACAGATGAAATTGAGAGAAGATGGCAAGATAAAAGGTGAAGAACAAAAGAAAAATTGGCTTATAATAAAACTTCTTCAACTATAAATGAATAGTGAATGAATTCAATAAATGAATGAATGAATAATAATAATAATAATAATAATAATAATAATAATAATAATAATAATAAATCCATTGAGGAGGAGGTGTGAGCTGTGTCCTCTGTGGCCTGAGTGCTCAGGTGGGACACTCGGGACATTGTTGCGCACACCAGGCAGCTGATCAGCCTGTATCTGCTCTGACAGTGGCCATAAATGCCCTGACAAGAGGGATCAAATGCGGGGTACAGGCAGCAGTGAGGTCTCTCAGTCTAAGTGGTCCCACAGCGGAGCAGCAGGGGACGAGAAGTGCATGCTGGGGGCAGAAACACACAACCTGCAAAAAAAAAACAAAAAAACAAAAAAAAAAAAAACAGGTCAAAATGTAATGCTGGCAAAAAGAAGGAAATAGGAAGACATAATAAAGGTCAGTATTAATTTTCTTTAGGCTACAGTGGCTGTGAATGTTCAGTTTCATGTGGCTACAAATAGGCTACAATAAATATATTTAATCATGGTGTTTTTCTGCATTGAGGACTATTGAATGAAAATAAAACTAAATGCATCTCACAAACAGCTCATGAGAAATGACTTTAAATCAGAGTATCTCCTCCTCGCTGCAGTAACAGCAGCCATCTGTGTGCACCGCTGGGCCGATTAGCACCTTCCTTTCAAACGTATTAAATACAGACACAGTCACAGTCACCGCTAATTATTTTCAGGCTTGGTAAATCGCAGTGCGTGCACTAAATTAACCTATTTGCATTTTCTCCTCCTAGTATTTTGCACACTAGGGTCCCTGAAATCAGGCGCTATCCAGGCGGAGTTTGTGGACCAAACAATGATACTCTCCCCGCTGTATCCTCACTTGCATTATTTTGTGTACCCAGCTCCGATGTTTGGGTCTAAACGCAGCAAAATAACGACACCAGGAAGCTTCTTTTGGTTTGTTTCCATTTGTGTGTACAAGAGAGAGAGAGCATGCAATGGAGGTCACGCAAGGTAGAGTCTGACTGGGGAAAGGAAGCACTGGCAGCGAGAAAACTGGTGAATCATAGAAATAAGATGTTGTTTCCTGATTGTTTCACAGTGGTTATGTTATACACCCACACACACACTGCCACACACCCTTGCAGTAACACCTGATTGTGTCTGAACACAGCCTTATTGTTAATTTGACCACAGAATGAGAAGACATTACTTTTCACATCGAGGCAAGGCAAAGGCACAGCACTGTCGCAGTGGACAGCAGAGCACGCTGTGGTGTGATACTGGGCGATTACAGTCAGGTGAGGCTGAGCACTGTTTAAATCTACAGTAGTGAGTTGCAGTAAGCTGTCACCTTTGGACCTGTCCTGGTCACAGAACGTTTATCAGAAGCCTGACCTTACTGCTGAGGTGTCTGTGTCGGAGATATATTGTAGATACTGACACAATGCAGCAGGGCTCCATATCTTATGCTCTGGTTGCTGCTGTTCAAAAGCATCCTCAGTGGGAGATGAATAATCAGCATCACACATCACACACCACCTCACACATGTACAAGTGCACATACACACATACACAGATGCTTGCTTACACATGCGTACACACTCTTTTGCATCCCCCGCCGCCCCAGCAGGTCAGGGTCTGTTATGTAAGGTTAAGCAGGCATCAGTACTCTGTCTCCCTGCAGCCTCTTCCGAAGGCCTGTGGAGCAACTCATCTACATAGTATGAATACGAATGACTGGAACTGTATGCTAAGAGCTATTAGAACCAAGGCTGGCAGTGTGTAATCAGCATAGAAAGAGCAGTGATAGGAGGAGTGACCTAGGTCACCACACGGTTCAGCTGTGGAAATGGGTTTAGAGATGAGTTATGCATACAGGTGTGGTATTGTCGAGTATTTGAACCTAATAATTCTGTAATAAGACCATACACACAGTGAATCATGTCAGATATAAGTGTTCAATATATATTTTCTCCTGATGGAATTAGCTCCAGAGTTCTATAAGAATCCCAACAGTGGCAGTTCTAATTAATTGCCCAATATAATTTATAGTGTGTTTGTTCTCTGGAAACTGCAACGCTTGCAACACTCAGCTGATTTAGATGCAACATCTGTTCTTTTAATTCCAGGATCTATCCAGAGTCATTCATTTATAGCCAGCTTTAAACTAAAACATGAGTAGTTTACGGTCTGTGAAGAATGCTGGTGTCGCTGCAAATCACTCACCTGAGAGGACACAGAGACAGTGGTTAACACAGTGGCTGTGAGTCATTGGAGAAGCAGGAGTTTCCATTTTAGAGACGCCTATCCGATACACTTCCACCTCACTGTCATTCTGCCTGTCAGCCTGCTGCTCATTTCTGACAGTGTCACATAGAAGAGATGCTGGTAGTTTGTGCAGATAGTCACGTTCACTGGGTTTATGACGAAGTCTAAATATTCATATACCAATACTCCCTCACCCTCCCTAACAGTCAGTTATAAACATATAGCTTCACTGACTCTCAGTTCAAATCAGCCCAGCAGTTCACTTCAGCTCACTTCAGTTCCAACAACACAACACAAGAAAAAGAAATACCATCCTGTCTCCGTCCTCTGGCTCTGTTAGCTCAAACATGTCTGGACATGACCAATAAAACTGCAATAAAGTGTGTTTCAGGTTGTTTTCAGGTTGTACTGGGGTTTGACACTGAGACAGCAGAGTGGACACGCCCCCAGCATTTCAGAGCAGAGAAAACATTATTTCATGATTTTGAAATCATATACTTTATTATTATTATTTCTTTAATCATTCAATTTTAACTGGGTGGTTAAGTCTTTCCCTGCCATTGACAAGATATTCCATCAACGCTGTGACGGATCATCTGACAAAAATTTGTCACTTGAAGAAGAGAACTGCTGGAATTGAACAGCACAAGAAGAAGGTGATGTTCTGTAGCATGAAAACATCAGTGCTCAGCTGCACATCTGCCACAGAGCAGTGACAGTGATGTCACACATGTAATATGTATGTGTAATACGTTTTCTATACGTTTTTTATTGTTACTTTACACAAACTTTAAAATTTTTAACAAGATAAATTGTATATTTATTATAACAAGAAAAGTTCCTTTATCATGTTAAATGTGGCATGTTATAACAAGATAAATAGTTATAACATGAAAAACATCTTGTTATAACAACAAACTTCTAGTTATGTCATATTTATGTGTTTTCTTTTTCTGCCGTGGCAGCAATACATGTCTGTATAAACAGGCTGACATGCATAATTCTATCATTAATTCCTTTAAGAAACGATGAGCTTGAACTTATGTCTCTAAAAAAACATGTTTCACTATCTTTCCTACTTTTTACAAAGTGTACATCTTCTACTAAATTGGTAAGTAATTGTTTTGTTGTCAGAAATTCATTTAAGATTCTCAACCAGATCAAACAGACATATAAAGTCCCTTGTATTTCAGTCTATACACCACTTTGCCATAATTATGCCTTTACCCCTGCATTGCTAGACAACACATTTGCTATATGGAGTCTAAAAGGACTCAAATGTATAAAAGACTTCTATATAGACAACAAGTTTGCCTTCTTTGGTGAATTAAGTCTTAAGTATAATCTACCTCACTCTAATTTTTTTCGTTACATGCAAGCTAGACATTTTGTTAGGGAAAACATTCCTCATTTTGAGTCCACCTGTGAGAAGCATGCTATTTTAGAATTGTTTTCCTTTCCACCAGAGAGGAAGAAGTTGATTACTAAATTTATAAATGTTTTTAGGAGGTCTGATTCTGCTAATTGTATTAAGAAAGCATGGGAAAAGGAAATTAATGATGTGTTACCAGATAAAATATGGAAGGCTGCACTTTTCCATACACAGGTGTTCAATAAACAGTAGACATAGGTTAATTCAGTTCAAAGTGATTCACCGTTTTTATTATTCTAAGGTCATATTACATAAATTTTACCCCTCTGTATCTCCAGTCTGTGATAAATGTAAGTCAAACGATGGTACACTTTTGCACTTATTCTGGAGCTGTTCACTAATCTGTCCATTCTGGTCAAGAATTTTTTTCTTTTTTTCTGGGGTTTATAAGAAGACCCTCTCTCCTGACAGGGACTTGGCTCTTTTTGGATGTTCCAAAGACTCTTTAACACTTCCATCATACATTCAAACAGCTCTCTTGATGGGCATGGTACTAGCTAAAAAACTCATTCTAAAAGACTGGAAGACACCAACTCCACCATGCTTCAGAAACTGGCTGTGCGAACTCGTTTCAGTTATTCACATGGAAAAACTGCGATTTTATCATCCAAAATGTGCACATAAATGGGAAGAAGCTTGGGGTCCATTCTTGCAATATCTAGACCCAGTGAGTACATCTGAAGGAAGACTGCATCTGGTTGTACATATTAACTGGGTGTTTTTTTGTTTTTTGTTTTGCTTTTGCTTTATCCCCTTTTGGTTTTATTGTTCTTGCATATTTTCATTTGTGATGGGTTGTGCCTAATAATCACACATGGAAGATAAAAATTGCCATGTGCTTTTGTGTGACTAATCATTGATTATGATGATCTCAGGTGTCAGGGACCCCCCCCCCCCCCCCCCCCCCCCCCCCCCCCCCACCCCCCCCCCACCC
>JAJHUR010139995.1:582-16610 GCA_027495735.1 Lutjanus campechanus | reverse complement strand
GCCAAGAACTGATTTTAGTGACCAAAACTCACTTCAACTAAATATCCTTTTGAGTAATTATATGAAAAATTAGGCCTGATTTTTTTGTGATATTTTAATGATTATAATGTTTTAGAACAAAAGAAAACTTCACACATCTATTAGATGAGACAGGTGTGAGAGAGGCGAGTGGACCAAAAACCTGCAGAAGGACTCCGGCACACTGTCTAACTTTCAATACAACATTTATTTGCAACACTTTGGTACTAGATCTCGATCAGACAAACCTACATCTTCAATACGGAGTGGTTGTCAACATCCAAAACGGAGACTGAAAAAATAAAACACTGTATACAAATTACAAATAAATGGATATTACATTTCCTCTCCCTCAGTTAGCTGAAAAATGGAGGTAGAAATGCCCTTAAACAGCTGTTTGCATATCCACTCCTTCGCCTGCTCCACCCCATGTTAGATCTGTCAGCAAATAAGAAGTGCAGTTTTACTGTGTTGCATGGTGAAGGATCAGTTTAAAAATGTAGGTTTTATATGTCTCACAGCCTAATCTTTGATGAAATGTTCTTACCATGTTTCTCTCTTTCTTCTGTCTTTCTTGCCTTCATTTCATTTAATTTTCTTTTCCTTTGTTGTCTGTTACATTTCTTGTTTTCTTGGTTTGATATGTCCTCTCTGTGTCCACCAGAGCTCTCACTGATGTTCTTCATCGTATAGCTCAGATCATTCAGGATGACGAGTGTGTGAGTGACACTTCATGTGACACATTTCATTCATTCCCAGTCATTAATATTATATTTTATCTAATATTATTTTCAATGTAAATGTTTGTGTTAGAATGTTGCAGTCTTTTTTCTATATATATATGTGTGTGTGTGTGTGTGTGTGTGTGTGTGTGTGTGTGTGTGTGTGTGTGTGAGTGCAGTCCCTGCAGTCTCTGTCAGTGTGTGACTCCAAGCTGAAGACAGGGATGCACATCCTGCTGAGTGCTCTGGGTGGTCACACCGCTCTGGCTGAAGTCGACATCAGTGGAAACAACATCGGAGACACAGGAGCCAAGATGCTGGCCAAAGCCCTGATGAGCAACACCACACTGAGGTACTCACACACACACACACACACACACACACACACACACACACACACACAGACACCAAGGTGTTGGTTATCTTTTCTCATCTCATTTTATAATATTTTGTGCATGACAGAGTAGTGCCAGTGTCAGAGGAAGTGTTGTGGTTGTATCTGTTTCTGGAACACACTGACAGGGAAATTATTCCACTTTATATCAACACAGTATTACACTGGGGCAGATGCTGTGTCACAGTCCAACCATCATTTATCACTGATTATTACTTTAAAGCTGTTGCTCTACTGTTTGCCACTAGATGTCATCATTTCAATATCGGAAAATAATATTCAGCACTTGATTGGCTGCAGTGTTTAGTATATACATGTGTTCACTTTGTCATTTGATGTTGCATGATGCACCACACCTTCACCCACACTATGATGATGGCTGTAGGCCAACCTCAACCAGACTCAGGTGGAGGTGTTTGTTGCATCAGGCTTGGCTGTTGAACTGACCTCTCTCTGTCTCTGTCTCTCTGGCAAGGACTCTAACATGGGACAGAAACAATGTCACTGCCAGAGGTTTCCAGGATGTGGCTGATGCCTTAGAGAGGTCATACACAGACACACACACACACACACACACACACACACACACACACACACACACGTGCAGAGATTACGTTAGTTCCTGTTTTATTTTGGTAGTTCTAGTCCTCCCTCATGTGTCTTGTCTTTACTTCCTGTCTTTGTCCTTTTCCTGTCCTTTTGATTGTCATTTGTTTCACCTGTTTGTCCACCTGTGTCTGATTAGTTCTCTGTCTATTTAGTCCCTGTGTTTCTCTGTTTCTTTGTCAGTTCGTTGTTGCTTAGTGTGTCATCGTGTCTTTGTTGGACCTGTTCCTGTTTTCTTGGAATTTTTGCATTTTGCTTTCAGTGGATTCTTTACTTTTTCTGGACTCTGGTTGAGGACTTTTTTTCTTCCGTTTTCATTATTAAATGAATTTTGAACTGTCGTCTGCCTGGCTGTCTGCATTTTTGGGTCCACCATCTAGTTTTACTTTGACACACATAACACAACTTCACTGATACACCACAGAATTATAGAGAAACATGAGGCTTCGAGATCAGAGAAAGTTTTTTTTAATATCTCTTCAACATTTCTGTCCATATTCACACACTCTCTTTCATCACACGCTGGGCACTGTTATCTCTCTCTCAGGAGAGAACAACACTCACGTTCACGTTCATTAAATACCTGATCCTTTCAGTTCGCTGTTCACCAGAAAAATATGAGCAGGTTCAATGTGTTTATGCACAACACTGAGTCTGTTTGTACCATAAGTCACACGACAGCAAAAGTAGCTAGCTTAGTGACTAACATGCTGCTCAGATTACTGTCATATAAAGACAGCCTTTGCCTGCTTCAATTATCAATTAACAATTTAAAAAATCACTAGTGACACTTTACCAGGCCTGCTGTGCTAATTACATCCTGCACAATGGATCAAACCCACAATGTAATAACCACTGAGCAGGATATTTCTAATCTGAACAAAACTAAGTGTCTACTACCAGCAGCACTGTGTGTCTAACTAGGCACAGTGGTGCTTTGAACTAAATGCCAACAACAGCTGCAAGAACAGCTGCAACAGCAGGTATGATGCATCTATGTTTAGTGTATCAGAATGTTAACATTTGCTAAATACCACGAAACATGAGGTTGTCATTAGTCTGCAGGTATTTGATAATAAAACCAAGTACTGGACAAGATGAATCACCAAAGTTATCACAGTTTGCAGGTGACATGAATGTTTGGACGTTCAGTAGTTTTGAGATATTTCACTGAAAAGTCCATTTCCACCAATGTGACAAAAAAACCTTTCTTATAAATAATGGCTGGGTAGTTTTGAAAATGCTTCTCTTTATAATGACTGAGAGAACCTTTTTTTTTGTCACATTGGTGGAAATGGGCTTCCATACTAACCTCAAGTCCACATTCATCCTCTGCAGACCATCAATGACCATGAAGCAGTTGTTGAGATATTTCAGTCTGGACCAAATTGGGCAGAGAGACCAACAGACCGACCCACAGAGCCATATCATGACTGAAAGATTCGAGTGAAGTGATCTGTACTGAACTGTTTGCATGCCGTACATTTTGATGGTTGTGTTCTGTGTCATGCAGGAACTTCACTCTGCAGCAGGTGTCTCTGCCGCTGGCTGACATCACGCAGAGTTACCGCAGCAACCCTGACAGAACAAAAGAAGCCCTGCACAAGGTCAGTGTGTCAGTCTGTGTTCACTTAATCTGTTGGAAAATATGACTTATCTAGAAAATACTGCAGAAACTGAATGATATATGGTATATACCATGCATTTGTCATTTCTCACATCTTGTTGTCTTTAACACGTGGTCTTTCTGTGTCAGTGAGAAGTTTGTGGTTGTGAGGAAGGCAGGTTCAAATGTTATCAGCTTACACATGTGTAACAAAAGTATAAATCAGTGTGCACCGTCCTCTGTTCTGTTCTTTATTTGACAGGGACAATTCAATTTAACATAGTTAACATAGAGTATGAAAGTGACGTGTTACACAGAGAGTTTATATCTATTGTTGATTTTCAACTCTTGTTCCTAGTTGGGCTTTTACATGTAGATTTACAGTGTTATTAAAATACACAGCTTCAAAGATCACAAAACCACAATACACACGCTACAATACACATACTATACCACAATACATACATCATAATACACCAATACACATACACTAATACCTTAAAAATTAGAGCACAATTAGCTCAGAGTGGGTACAGTTCATGATGTTTTTTTTATTATTATTTTTCCTTTTTAAAGAAATAAATGACAAATAATGACTATAATGGCATGACAAAAGGTTAGCTTGAACAATAAGAAAAAAGATAAAGTGGGTATACAACGACTGTATAAACAAAATATAACCTGAATACAAAACCAAAAATAAAATAAAAGTAAAATTTAAAAAAAATGAATAAATAAGAAATTGACTCACAGTAGCAAAAGGCAGACAAGTCTGACTAGTTGTTTTCTAATTCTCACATGAGTTGGAGCGATATTTTAAAACAGTTTAGGCAGTTTAGGAGCAGGTAGCTGGATGTTTTCTCTAATGTGACCCAGGAAGGGGGTTCCATAACTTGAAAAGATATTGAACCAGAATTCTTTGATTTTGCTGCAGGATCAAAACGTGTGGACATGAGTGGCTGTGGTTGATTTGCAGTGGTTACACGCAGAGCTCACATCAGGAAACAGTAGCTTTTAGGTTTGCTTTTAGCCGGCGTTTGACCTTTGTTGTAGCAGATTTTATATCTGGAATCAATTAGATTTCAGTTGTTAATGTGTTCCAGTGTTGACAGCCCTTTATGGAAAAAGAAGCTCATTGTCCAAATTTAGATTTATGATGTGGTATTTTACAATTACAATTTACCCTGCTCCTAGTTACTCTGTTACTGTCTTGTCCTGACCCTGTGTGTGTGTGTGTGTGTGTGTGTGTGTGTGTGTGTGTGTGTGTGTGTTTCAGATCCAGCAGTGTTTAGACAGAAACAACCAGAGACAGTCTGACAGAGTGGAACTTCAGCAAGTGTTTAGAGCTCAACAATCTGAAAAGGTAAGAAATATAAATTATGTATTTGGAAATCAGTCAACAATAACAGAAAACTGCTGATGAACTATAATATTGTATAACGAAAGACGAAAGACAGAGGTGTTAAAATACTGATCTCTCTTTTTTTTTTATTAAGTTATTTTTTTGGGCATTTTTGCCTTTATTTGACAGGACAGGCTAGAGAGTAGACAGGAAACAGGACAGAGACAGAGAGAGGGGATGACACGCAGCAAAGGGCCACAGGCAGGAGTCAAACCAGCGGCCGCTGCAGAGGACTAACAGTCTCCATACATGGGTCGGACGCTCTACCAACTGAGCTAAATGTCCACCCCAAGAAAAAAAACATACTAATCTCTTTTTAATTGTGACAGTCAGTAGAAGAGAAGAAGAGATTTGATTGAACTATTGTATATTTTAACAATTAGACTTATATTTCAACTTTCCAAAATTGTATTCAGTGTTTCCACAGAATTGTATTTAAGTAAGAGTAAAAGAAACCTCTGGATAAGGTACCGACACCAAGAATGGTAATAACTGGGTATAATTTTGTTCAAAATGTGATATTTTGGCCTAATTCTGAGACTGAAGTTTGTATTTACAGTTTGGCTTGGCAGTATGTGCTTCTACTCTGACATGTTTTCTTGCTGTGGGAATACTGTTGATCCTAACATGGAGAGTATAGTGGAAAATTATGGATGCCATGCAGGGAACACTGCGCTCAAGCCCCCACTGGGAATGAATGAACTCAAGCTGCACACAAACAGAGCAGAACCAAAGCAGACAGAGGGAGGTGTGGAGGACACTGTTGAGCAAGCAGCAGCAGCAGCAGCAGTAATAATGACCAACAGTTCTCCAGTAAATAATGTCGTGTTCATTCCATGTAAAGTTACAGTGCCCTGCAGCAACTAATTTGTTATTTTATTATTAACAAGAATAATTATGTGAAGGTTTCTGTATCAGGACCTTTGTCATGACTGATTTCTCTTTGCAGCTTCAGTCATTTTACAATACATATGCGATCAATGAAGTTGAATCAAATCATATCAGAAGTGAAGCTCCCTGACTGAGACAGAGAAAGCTGTATTGGCTTCATTGCCCTTATGACAATTTCTGCCTAGCTCCGCATCTTCAGCTCTGTGTGTCTCAATTATCCTTCATTTTAGCAGGTCCGGGGTTTGTGTCGGCAGTTGGAGGACAGTCTTCAACGTTTAAAGCACTGCAGCGTTCAGGAGGTCCAGGCCGACATCGAGGCAGCACATGAAGTGCTGTACAACGCCAGAGAGTTCCTCAAGGTACATGATGCTCGGATGATGAGATGAGACGAAATTAATCAACCAATTATTGGTGAAATTGAAAGAAAAATCACACCCAGTGCCAAGCAACATACTGTAGGAATTCTTCTTATTCAGTAGAAAAAAAGAAAGAAAGAAAATGAGAAAAGAAAAACATTTCTGAGCAGCATCAGACCCGCCTGTAATATGCAGTGAATTTGTGAGATGTCAATCTTGGGGGAATAAATCACAGTATCATCTGCATATAGTTTAATATAAATGAGAGCAGATTTGTTGGAGGTCATTAATAAAAATAAAAAAAGATTAGCATCTTTCATCCCAAAGATGAACCTTGAGGAACACATTTTTCCATGACTATAAAATCTGACTTACTGGCCTGAGGAGACACGCTGATGTCTGTGGTGAAGATATGATTTGAACCAAAGTAAAGAACGTTTTGAAAGACCAGTCACTCAGAGTAAATATACTGCAGTCCAGTACAACACCACCACTAACCATGACTTCAGTGATAAATATTTAGTTTAATTACTCCTCTCAGAAAGTTTGAACATCAACTGACCATTACAAGCTTCATAACCGCAGAATATGTCTCAGAGCTGCTGTACTGGATTTCACTAGTTTGTGTAGGTGGACCTGTAGAGTGTCCAGGGGGTGTAAATGATGCTTGATGCCTGTAATGCAGGGGTCTGTAACCTGCGGCTATGGAGCCACATGTGGCTCTTTAGCCCCTCTCCAGTGGCCCCCTTGTGGCTTTGGTAAAGAATTATATTAATTATATTACTAACGGTTATTTATTTTTGATATAAAACAAGAAATGTATAGAAATATGAATGTTGCAATAGTTCTTTGATTTTTTTATAGTTTTACTACAATTTTATTGTTGAGATAATTTACTGTTCTTCTTTAAATAAACTTAAATCTTTGAGTTTTAGAAACCCCCAGAAATATCTTTAAAAAATTATTGAGTAAGTGAGAATGATTAAATTTTTTATCATTTCAATTAAAACCATTTTATTTTCAGGCACCAAAATAATTACAGATCAGGTTCACAACTCACTGTGACCACTGTGACATCTGTTTTTTTTATTTATTAATTTTTTTTAAATTTTATTTCCAAAACTCAAAGATTCAAGTTTATCTAAAGAGGGAAAGTAAATCATCATAAGTGAAGATTGTAGGTCAGCAAAAAAATTTTTAAGTTTATTTCTAGTCAAAGTCAAAAAGTTTGATTCGGGCTCAATAATCAAAAATCTATAGCTTTAAAATGTGTAAAGTGATTCTTACATTCTTCAACTGTGAAAATGTGTAGCCGCTCCACCAAATTAAACATTTTGTCAACTAAAATGTGCATCATAGCCCACATCTACAACTTGGTGCCTTTTTCCTCTAAACTTTGCCAGTGACGATCTTCTTGAGTCTCCATTAGCTCACTATGGATGCCAGATTTTAAAGGAAAGAAAAGTCTCAGGGGAAAAGAGAACATTTAATCACTGCAGCACCAGACAGATTTATCTTTTCCCTTATTTTGGCCAAAAATGGCTCTTTTGATCATAAAGGTTGCAGACCCCTGGACTAATGTTTTTGTGGGCTGTCCCTCTGCAGCTGCTTCCCTCGCTGTATGAGGCAGGCAGGACAGGAGCCTCTGATGGAGACGTGGTGAGCTGCATCCTCGCTGACACTGCTGCTGCACTGACTGAAGAGTTCAACAGAAGCATACAGGTACACGTTTGGCGGTTTGGTTTGAAAGCATCCATCAACACTGGGTAGAGGGTTAAACATGTCTTCGGTTGACAAGCTATCAATTACTCTGATATGGCTGACAATAGTAATAACGTTTTTGTGCCTCTAAATCACTTTACGTGTGACACATCTGACAAAACTGGACAATATGTGAGGCTCTTGATTTACAAAATTATTATATTGTCTTCTCACTATTTCACAGTAGAAGTGGTGATTTCATGTCCAGTATAATACAAACATGTTTCAGTGGGTGCTGGTTAGATCCCCAGTCAGGCTCAGTGTTTCTTGTCTGTCTTCATTGTGACAAGTTTCGGTCTTGGCCGTGCTCAAGTCCCAGTCTGTGTGTTCCAGGAGTTGGCTCAGGGCTTGATGAGGTGTGCAGAGGCAGTTTGTCCACGGGTGGTCCAGCGGTCCAGTGTGTGCGAGTGTCTGTCAGAGTGTGTGTCCAAAAGAAGCAGACAGACACACACATTCCTGAGAAGCACTGTGATGGAGACCACAGGACAGATCATCAGCAACAGACTGCGGTAATAACATTTATGTGTGACAGTGTCAGTTTGTGTATGATTCAACAAACTGTTGTGATGTTGTGGGTCTAGATAGCACTTTTTTATATTTTTCAAGTTTCGCTGCCACAGTTTTTTGCTTCTACACACTTAGAGGGGGAGGTGAGCGGTATTCAGTTGGTTTCAATCTACAAGCTCACCGCTAGATACCAAGATCCTTAAAGTGATACTCCACCCTGTGAGAATAACCCACTCAGTATGTACTCACCACTATGCCGATGTGATGATGGGTGAAGGTCTTCAGTTCACAAAACAATCCTGGAGTTTTAGGAGAAACAGGGCAGCAGCCTCATCCAGTACAATGGCAGTGAATGGTGACCACGGATAAAACGTTAAAAAAAGAACACAAAACAAACACAAAATGTCTCCATCCTGCTTGTGTGGTGTAATCCAATTTTTAATGTCGCGGCTCGCGGACACTTGGATTACACCACACAAGCAGGATGGAGACATTTTGTGTCCAGATCATCCCACAAAGAGAGAAGAGAGATGTGCATGCTTGTCAGAACAAGCAATGTTGTTTCAAATTTAATTTACCTCTTAAGTTATTGATTCACTATAACAAGTATCATCACTCTGAACTGCTGCAATCAAAAATGTGTATATTTTGTCTGTTCTTTCTTTTCATCCGTCCAGTGAAATGAGACAAACACTGAGCGTCTCTCTGGCTGAAAGAATCATAAAAGAGGTGCTACAGGATCTGACAAGAGCTCAGGACAAAATGGTACATTTGACAGTTTATTACAGTATTTTCATTTAATGACGCATTAACCTCTGCTGAAGTCACCAGTGGGAACTGGAACAGTGAGGAATACTCCAACACTCTGGAGAATACACTTGTTTCCTGTCTTATGCACAATCAGATGGAAAGATTAATATTCATATTAATATTCATGTCTCTGTGTGTATTTAACCTAGCTTAGAACAAAGACTGGAAGCAGGTGGAAACTGCTATTTCTATCTAAAATGAAACAATACACCTTATTCTGTGTAGGATTCCCTTATAAAAGAAAATTCATGCCTTGCTCTGAGGAACAACATCCCAGAGCTCCGACTGGTTGACAGCGACTTCCCAACTGACGATGTAAGGGACACATCTATCTTTCTAATCATTCATTTATGTGATTTTTTTTTTCATTTTTGTTCTTCCTCTTACTTGCTTACTTGCTCTGTCCATCAACAGTACAGTCCAGCAGTTTGGAGACATAGTTTCCACACCAAGAGCCTGAGGCCTGCCTCTTCAATTAAGAGTAAGACACAAACACTATCACTGTGTGATCCTGTAATGTCTCTGTGTGTCTCAAACGCTCTCTGAATCTGAATCTTCACCTCATTTCAATTCATTTGCATGTGTGGTTGACAGCTTTTCCTACAGTTTCTTATCTTGGATGCTTATATCCTATACCCCTCTGAGAAATGTACAGATACAATCTGACAAAGTGGTGTAAAATAAATTCCTAAATGTTTATGGATATATGGATGATATAGATGTTTTTTGTCTGAAAGAAGTCATGTTATGGAAACAAACCAGCCCCAAAAAAGCAAGATGTTAAAATCCAAACTTGTGAAGTTCTTCTTTTTACTCTTTGATGTCATTTTCATGAACACTTCCTGACATATGGGGCAGGAAGTAAAGCCTTATATGGTATTGTTTGGGTGTTTCATGTTAATTTGCAAGTCTCATACACATGCACTCAGATACACACAGGTGGATCATTTGCACAGTACGCTCTTGCATGAGGCCAAATGTTTTTGCCTGCCATGTACAGACTAAAACATAGGCTGTATATAAAATATGGACATATGGAGCGTTCGTGATGTCACCCGTAGGTTTCTGAAGAGCCACTGTGATGTGTAGTGTTGTGTTTCCAGCTGTCACCATCTTGGCTGTGCCCGACTCTGCTAACTCCCAGCTAATCCAAAAATGGGCACAGAGGTGAAGTGTGAGAGGAGCAAGGCGGCCAAATGAAGTGGTTATCTATAGCACCCACCTGTCAATCAAAGCTGGCATGCCCTTAATTACGCCTACCTAGCCTTAATATAATTTAAACAGGTGAGTTATATAATAATTCAGCTCTTGCGTGGTGGTCATGAATGGGGGAATTAGCTATAGAGACCAAAATGTTTTTTGTACCAGGCTGTAAACATGTTTATTTCTACTGTAAACTTGGACATTTAACATGAGTCTCTATGGGAACTGATTTGCTTTTGGAGCAAGCCTCAAGTGGCCATTGGAGGAGGTGCAGTTTTTGGCACTTTTTTCCTGCTTGTCCTAAAAAAGTGTCAGGGTGGCAAGAAAAAAGTAAAATGTAATGTAATGTAAAATTGCACTTTACATCAGTTTTTATGTAAACCACCAAACACATTTGATTAATAATGAAATAACTTAAGAAGAAGTATATACTAGTGTGTAGATTACATTAGCTGTGGCATCCTTCAATACAAATATATCACTCATGAAATAATAATCAGGATTTATTTCATTAATGTGGTGGTACTACACTGTCAGCAACATATTAAAATCTGTTCCGCCATTATAGCCATCCAGTATGACATCTGAGCTCAGGTATCAATCATCCATTTCATCTAGCCCTGTTCCGTTGTATCCTTCATGTGTGCTGTGCCATGCTGAACCGCTCTGTGGCAGACAGCACTGTTTGGCTAATTGGAGCATGGCCTGTTTACTTTCACACCAGTGACTTTCACCGTGGGAGAGATGAGATGGGGAGAAGATGGAGGAGGGGATGGTGAGGGAAGAGGAGATTGGGGGGCTCTGGCCTCACCCCACCCCCACTCCTTTTGTTTGTTGGAGGACAGGTTTAAAATAAATATTAATACAACGTAATACAGCTTTTCACAACTGCTAAGTCAAATTTCTTAAAACCTGCAACCGTTCTCTTATCACTCTAAACATAAAACCAAATATTCAAACTATATTCACAAAACCTCCGACTCTTCTGGAAAAATCAAACAAAGCTATCAGATCCTACACACAGCTGTTATTATATTCATATTGGGCAGTTATTACACACTACATCAAAAAATGGAAAACACACTGTTCAGAGCATGTAGCTACAGGAAAACATTTTTATTGTCTTTAACAGGCTTTGTGAATTAAAATATATATGAATGCATATTCATATTGTATACTGTATATATTTCAAGTAATGCAGTAATATAGGCAACAGATTCATTCTGCCTCAACATCATGTATTTGTGCTGATCAACTGGTAAAAAAAACATATAATACTACTACTACTACTACTATAATGATAATAATAATAATAATAATAATAATAATAATAATAATAATAATAATAATAATAATAATAATAGTTTTGCATTTCTGTATTTTGTGTTTGACGTATGTGAGTCCTAATAAGAATTAAGTAATATTTTATGAACTATCTTTGTTAAGAATCTAAATTTGATAGTTTTATTTTGAAATCTATTCACCAATTTGCATTTAAAAGGCCTGTGAAATATTTAGGCCAGCAGGGGAGCCTGTAACTGAAAGATTAATAACAATGTAGGTTTAACCCTGTCATATTCCACCTTGTCTTGTGTGTATGAATGTGTTATGACTGTGTGACATGCTGAGGAGTGTGTTCTGTGTGCACTACAGTGTGACTGCAGCATCCATCTGCTCCTCTGCATCCTCTCTCTTTCCTCTCTCTGCATGTCTATGCTTAACTGATTATTTCTCTCTTGTATGCTCCGCTCTGCCCCCTTTTGTTCCCTCTCTTTCCTTGCTTAGTCTCTCCTCCCCCTCTATCCAAGTCTCTCAACACCCCCTTCTTCTCCTTTTTTTCTATCCGTTCTCTCCATATCTTCCAGCTCTGCCCTACATATACACTCCATACTGTCCAGTCCATTTCAGCAAAAAGCATGCTTACTGCGTGGGCTGGATTCCCATCTTTCCCTCCCTTCCTCCCTCCATCCTTCTCTCTTTCATCATCTCTCCTTGTTCCTCTCTTCTCATCAGTCATACTGCTTCACTCGCAGGTCTCCTGGATGCAGACTGGGAGCAGCAGACGAGGGACAGAGGAGCAGAGAGAGAGAGGGGAGGAGGTGCTGGAGAGGAAGGAGGAGGAGGAGGAGGAGGAGGAGGAAGGTGTGGCCTCCCTTGGTTGCCGACAGCAACCCCCCTGTCAGTCACGGTCTCAAGTCCCTCCCCTTCCCCTTCCACTTCCCCGTCCCCCTCCCCCCCAGGACGGAGGGGGAGGAGGCGGAGGGAGGGGGAGGTGGCAGCAGTGGATGCTGCAGCAGCAATATCAGGAGCGAGAGGAGCATCGTTCATTCCTCCTCCCAGCCTCCCTCTCCTTTACTCCATCCCTGCTCGAGCTCCAGAGAAGGAGGCTGCCGGCCGCGGAGGATTACCCAGACGAGAGGCTCCCTTCCCCGGCTGCGGCCCCAGCCCAGGCCCCCTCCCCAGCTCTGGATCCCCCGCTTCTCCCATGGAGCCTCTACCCACCCAGGGACAGACTCTAAGGCACTACACTGCCTCCCGACCACGGCCGCGACGCACACACACACAGCCCCCCTCCTCCAGGCCTCAGGTAAGAACACACACACACACACACACACACACACACAGAGCCATAAACACTCACCAATCACCATACAAACACACATACATATTTAATCATGCAGAAATTACACAGCATTTGCATTTATTTATATACACGCAACAATACATACAAAATATGCTGAGGAAAATACAGCCACAGTGAAGGGTAAGAAGCAGGATGCAGGGACGGATAGATGAGAGAATGGAGGAAAGGAGAGATGGATGAAGGATAGAGGGAAGGGTACATGAAGTAGGTAGCTAATTGCACGACTACAGAGGGATCCCTGAGGAGAAAAGGATGGAAATGGAGAAAATCTAAACAACACGATAGAAAAAAAGGGAATTTCTATCTATCTATCTATCTATCTATCTATCTATCTATCTATCTATCTATCCATCCTTGCTCTCTTGCTTTCATTTCTATAATGCTATCGTAATAATGGGAGCCATCTTTATCATTGCATTCTATTGCTCCATGTAGTCGTGCTCAGTGTGTGTGTGTGTGTGTGTGTGTGTGTGTGTTCTCCCTCTCTCTCCTGGGAATGCTTTCACTAACTCAATTATTCATGTTTTCAGATTAATGGGGGTCTCTTTCTCTGTGCTGTCACTGTGTAAATGAAAAAAAGAGGATTTCTCTTCATCTGTGGTGACCTTGTGTGTGTAAATTGTGTCTTGTGTGTGATTTCTCTTTTTCAAACATACACATTTGCTGTTTTGCAGGTGTCACTGTAAGGTGCTGTTGTTTTTCACACACACAGTCACACGTTGTTTCTGTATGAGACATGAGTACAGTAGATGATGTACAGTCTGGCATAGATCTGTCATCCCTGTAACTGACTGATGAGTGAATGTGGGCCCTCACTGGTTAGATTGTGTTAATGTATATGATTTAGCAATTTGTCGCCCAGAACCAAAAGAAATACTGGCCATTACTGGCATTGGCCCTGGGCTAACGATACATTTGTAAAAGTGGCTGGAACACGATGGAAGTTTTTTAAAGGTAGATTAAAAGACAAGAGAAGAGTAAATGCTTTTTCAGTCAGTGTGTTTGGTTTTGAACAGTGTTTGCTAATCAGTCCCTCCAGGAAGTTGCGATTGCAACAATTCACGCAAATTCAACCAATCCCCGTGAATCATACATGTGCGTCTGAATGAACGAATTTAAGCTCCAAAAAGATTTTGCCTTTTTGTGCAATACACCCCAGGTGCACTTCCTCTTATTTTGTTAGAGTTATTGTCATTGTGAGCCTTTTTGTTGAGATTACTTATATATTTTAATGAATTATTAAACATTGCAACTTTCTTTTGCAATTTTCACTTGCTCCTGCAATTTAATTGCAAAAAAATGTCTAAGAATATTGCAACATGTGTTGCAATTTTGTTTTTTTTAGAAAAGCTGCCATGAATTCACATTTTAGGCTGCAACAGTCCCAAACACAGACAGTGAAATCCTGGAGGGACTGGCTAATTAACCTGCTCACTTGAATTTTTGCTTCACTAATTCTAACTGGTTTGTTCTAACTGGCACACTGGTTTGAAGGTCCAGTATGTAAGATTTAGGGGGCTCCATTGTCACAATATGGCAGAAATAAAATATAACATTCATAAGTTAATATGTTTTCATTAGGGTATAAATCACCTGAAAATAAGAATGACTGTGTTTTTGTTACCCTAGAATAATAGTAGAATAAGGGACTTCCTAAAGAGGGTATGGGTGATCTTCCATAGATGCCACCATGTTCCTACAGTAGCCCAGAAAGGACAAACCAAACACTGGCTCTAGATACGGCCTTTCTCCAACCAGATGTTCACACTTGGAAGGGGAGAGTGAGGCAGGTTGGTTGCAATCTGAAATCTCACAGCTAGATGCCACTAAATCCTACACACTAATGTACATAATACTGACATAACACCATCATAATCATGTCATGACACCTGTCATGAACCTGAAGGTGTCCTTATGATTGTTTATGACTGACCTCGTTGAGTCATTTTTAATGCAAAGTTGACATTGTTTAAGAAAGTCTCTAATGACAACTTTTCATTAACCAAGACAAAAATGTCTTTGTTATGACAACTTGACATTATCAAACTTAAATAAACTATTTACTAGCTTTATGTTTCAGCGTTACATTATGCTGTCATATGTGGTTGGTTTTGACATTGGCTGTCATGAGACTATAATAGTTGTGTCATTAATATTTTCCTTTATCTCAACTACAGTGATAGAATTTGGACCATGTCCTTAAGATGTCAAAAGGTTTTATTACACTGTCACAATGCCTTTATAACAGTGTCATGATCAGCTCCCTCGACCCCAACTAAAGTGGCACCATTTGGACTTGTGATGAAGGGTCATTCAGTTTTATGAGGGCACCTTACATGACAGAGAGCAGTACCGAGGCGATTTACAGAGTTACCTGATGAACAGATAGTTGTTAGTGAGCTTACTCGCTTAAGTAGGCTAACTGCTATCTGCTGTTAACTGTAGTTGGCGTTAGCTAGTTAGCTTGGTTAGCCATACACTATACAGCCATACAACTAGCCAGCTGACTCAGCCCTAGAATGACAGGAGTCGAGCCAAAGCTGGCAACCTCAGTGCTGTACTCCCTGTCAAAGTGGTCTCTGTCGGTCTCAGAGGTTGGTAGGGTAGTGGACAGAACACTAATTATTTTAGAAAAAATGTAAAAATCAAACTCAGCATAATGAACTAATGTTGTATACAAAAAATGGATTTTTGTAGCAGGAGAAGATTTTTCTTTAGGCTACTGTCGCAGAACCTTTTGTGCTGCTAAAAGCGACCCTTTTACAAAGGTTCTCTATCATGCTCAAATGGTTCTGCATAAAACATTTATGGTGCCATGAGGAACATGGCAATATCAAGCATTCAGTCACTGCGTACTGTATCGCACAGCACTGTGGCCTTGTAGCCAGAGAGATGACGGTCCATTCCTGGTCCTTCCTGTGTGGAATTTTCCTTTCTACCCATGTTCATCCGCGTTTCCTCTCATGGTTAGGTGAACTGTTGTCTTGCATAGCCAGACCTATCTCCACAATTCTTTTTAGCATTGTGCCAGCTCTGGAGAAAGCTCTGGCTGAACCCATTATCACTCTCTTTATATTTCTTTAAATCAGGGGTCTCCAACCTTTTTCC
>JAJHUR010139994.1:0-18287 GCA_027495735.1 Lutjanus campechanus | reverse complement strand
AGGGATTCACTTCTTTCTGATCTTGATCTAAATGAGAGTCGTGCTTTTCTACTCGTCACACATTTTAATGATATCTGCCCACACACAGATCTGAGCATATATGACTACATGCAAACACATAATTAAAATAAATTGTAGAGGCTTTCATCTCATCTCATGTGAAGTTCTTCTTCTGAAAAACTGCTTTGAAACAGTGAATAGATGATGTATTTGCCACTTAGTTATTATGTTCATTATGGATTAATTTGTTGATTTTAATGATGGATTGTTTGTTTACTTTAAATAAGGCAACAACGCCTCACACTCTTTTACTGAACGTTTGACATACATCCTCTATAAAATGATTAATCAATTCTTAGAATTACTACTCATTCAATTTTGATTTTGTCAACTGACTAATTGATTAACTAATTAATTGTTTATATCTAACTTGTAACATCAACAGTTTAACAACTTAAAGGAGCAGCATGCTGCAGCTGCACATGCAAAATTGAGTCCTGTAGCCCAAATAGTGAGTTGGAACCCCAGACCGTATATTAAATAAGTTGAAAACCTATTTAATATACGATCTGGGGTTGCAACGAATCGTTCCCCCAACGTCCTCCTCCCCAGACTAGAGGAAGCTCAGACAGGCTGCAGGAATGCAACATCATAAACTGACAATAACAAACAAAGCGATTCCTACACTGTAAGTTTATCAGCGGTTTATAACTGTCTGTTGTCTGTCAATCTAAAGCAGAGCCCATGATCCTGAAAACAAAAGCCCACTGCTCTGAAAATACACACTCTGGAGTTTGAGTGAAGAAACTGCCCATCTTACTGCCTGCCAAACCCCATTAACACGCTCAATTTGACTGTTATAAACATCTACACCTTCTAAGAGATTATTAATGATTTCCTATGACTCATAAAGAGACATTTACTTATTCAGCACACATTCTGCATTAATTGAAACTCTAATTAATGTGAAACAGGTAAACAAAAAAAAGTTATTCTGGCCTGGAATAGAAATTTCAAAGGAGAGATGACAATATCACCGCCATTATATGATTTATTACAGTAAACCAGCTCAAAACAGAGTCTTGCGTGGGTCCTGTTTTGAAAACCTGTATCTGCAAAGCTCAGTACCAGGACCAACCCGTTACCCACAATCATTGCCGGCCCAGAACCGATAATAGAAGTCCTGCAATCCAACCCACAAAGACACATACATACACAGTCACCCAGTTATGTCTCAGTTAGTTCATCATGTGGTCGATGTGTCTTCTCGGTGATGATATGCCTGCTTGGGACAATCTAAAGTTGACATTTTTGGGGACTTTTTACAGGGGGCAAAACCACTGACAATGTAATTTTTAAAGTCTCTGATTACACCTCCCAAACATCCGACTTGGCCTTTGATGGGTTTTTTTGTTTGTTTGTTTTTTCAACGAAGTTTTTTCTTTGTTCACTTTGGAGGTTAACGATTCATATAAAAGTACAATAACAGAATTTGAATGTACATAGCTCATCTATTCATTTGGGTAATCCCAATAAACCTTCTGTACATTGCTTTTCATTCACATATTGTTGTGAAATAAAGTGAAATACCAAAAATAAATAAATACAAATAAATTGTATATATAGCTGGATCGGATAAAACCCATAATAAGAGCCTTGATGTGTCAACACATTTAAGCAAATCACTTATTAAAAGAACAGTAAAAAGAGAGAAGAAAAAACTAAATGAAATAAGATATTAAAATAAAACTGTAACCTCCATCTACACTTCCACTGATCATAAATTTTACTTTGCACCCTCTTCACTCCCCCTCCTCCCCTGTGGCCTGAACTCTTAGTTCTTTGAGCTATAAAGTTATATTTGCTTCTTACAGAGTTGTTAAATTCCCTTCTACATTCTTCTTTCTTTCTCTTTTATTTCCTCTCTCCCCTGTTTTTTTTCTTTTGGAAATAATATTGCAGGACATACTTAAATTAAAATATACTGTTTTTTCCCCCCAGTTTAACATAACTATGCCTTCAATGATGTATTGTCCACTATAGACCTCTTTTTCACAGCAGCCACATTGATATGAAATAGTAGGGTAAACAGATTTTTACTAATGATACTAATTAAGGTCCTGTTCAATTTAGTGCAGCAGAGCCTTTCCAGAGAGCCAACATGCACAATATCAGCACCCTGACTCTATTTGACCCGAGCAGACAAAATCTTAATTAGAATCATTGGTAACACCTGTGTTTACACTACTGCTTCATCTCGATGCTGCTGTGAAAAGGTCTATTTGGTTTTCTCTACTGGCTATTTTTGCCTTCATCCATCCAGTGATACAGTGATATCTCATTATTTGGCCAGTGTGGGGTCAAAGGTTGAAAAAAATTCCTATGAATTTATATAAATATATTTTTACTTGTTAGACAACTTTTGTGTGAGTTACATGGCAGGTGCAAATGGTTACCTGACTTGGTGCAGGACTCGAACAGTTTGTTCCATACACTGCTAGTTTCTCCACAAAGTTGTGTTTGTGGTATTTTTTATTTATTTATTTATTTATTTATTTTGGATGATTTGGCGAAGTAACAAAGCTACAAAGTGCATTCAATTATACTGATGCTTCATCACTACCTTGCTGTCTTCCAGCAGCAGGACGTCCAGAGATCATTATGAAGATGAACTCTTGAATATGCACTCTATATTGTGTTTGGATTAATTCTAACTCAAATGTCATAATCAAAGGAAGAAAATGAGATAAAAACAATAATACTGAAATAATAATGAAACATATGACGTGTTGGAAATAAAATGGTTTGCCAATAATTTAAGAGATGTCACTGACTGTGCAAAGAAGAAATGATTCCTTCAATTTTCATGACCAAACACATCAAGTTAGTAAATCATATTACACACAACTTCCACTTAAACTGACAATAGAGAAGCCATCTTGAGTGAAAAGTACCGTTCTTCCTCCTCCTCCTCTCTTGAAGATTGCCTCATGGTGAATGAAGAATGAGCTGCGTCAAGCTCACAAAAAGGCAGGTGAGTTAAGCCTCACTTTTCATTCTTCCATTTAAGCCCAGGGAATGAATCTCCAGATAATACTCACACCTTTGGCCCCGGGAATTGAAAAGCCCCCGTGTGGCTGCAGGATGCGGGGCCATATTGGATCTGGGAAAAGGGCCCCAGACGCCATTATAGCTCATTTAAAGTTAAAGATGGAGGTTTTTTTTTCTTCTCTTTTTTTGCCCTGGGGTGTATAGAGTCTCTTCAGAGAGGAGGGTTGATATTAGCCATAGCCTCCAGAACAACACAGAGCGAGAACAGATAGGAGGGAAGCCTTTTAAAACCATGCAGGACTTCTGTGAGAGAGATAGTGGAGTGTGACTGACTTCATAGTTTTAACTGGAGAAAAAAGTTAGCTAGTGCTCAGTCTGTTAAGAATCTTCATTAAACTGTGAAAAAGCAGTGAAAACAACAGAAAATAACAAAAAGCCAACTAGAAAACATAAACTGAATAAAGTTATGAAATGCCTAGCTCTCTTTTTCTTTTTACTTCATGCCCTATCACTTTGTTTCAAGCATTCCAGACAGCCGGTGGTATGGAAATCATTTGGGAGACTCTTAGACATGATAGCTGAAAGTTTTATGGTGTCAGAGTTGAAATCAATGACTGTCTGAAATGGCAAAAACATAGTTTAGTTTAATTTATTAGTTTAATACAGACCGATGTACTGTACACGTGTATACAGCCACAGCTCATTTCCAATGCCAGTACTTACTAGTACTAGTACTTACTCACACAGAGAGCGAAGCAGGTGGACCCACATGCAGGAGACGGCAGCCAGACAAGAGTCAAAACCAACTCCAAATCTGGATTTAAATACAAACTAATCTGATGAGGTGATGAGATGCAGGTGGAGAGATGGGCGGAGAAGAACAGGTGAGGAGAACGAAGTGATGAAACAGCAGAACAATAAAGGAGCTGATTGGCTGGGGAAAACACTGGGAATTGGGCAGTGATCCTGTAAGATCATCTGCAGGCTACCTGTAGTTTATAGATTACGGCTGGCTGAAGAAATAAGGTTGAAGCAGAGCAATCTCCCTAATATCTGATGATCCTCTGTTCTTTTTATGTCTGCCTTGTAAAGCACTTTGTAACTGATTGTTTTGATGTGTCATATAAATAACATTTATTATTTTTAACCACACAGTATATGCTTTTTAACAGATTAAACTTATCCAGCATTAAATATTACAATTACACATAAAGTTGTGATTTTATACAACATGTAGTATTTGCTGTCAAAACTAAGAATCAGTCGGAGCCCGTCAGCTCATCGATCTGGTGAAAGCCAGGCATTTGCAGTCGATGGAGAGCAACTGCAGCGTCTGGCTCTAAAAAGTGTGGCAACCTTGGTCTTGTGAGGTTGTCGTTGCCCATGCGTGCATGATGTCAGAGCAAGTTGGGGTCAAATCGGACACAAATCTAACCGCTGTTCTACTCTGCGCAGGCATGGCTCTTCTCAAACAAACCTACTGTGTCCTTACTTTGTGGGTTGGGAGAGAGGGTGGAGGACCCGTCCCTGTGTGTGAGGGAGAAGATGTGGAATTTTGTATGAAGTCTTCAAAGCACTGAAAAAATGGTGTTATCTAATAATTTTCTGCAAACAATTGACCAGTTACTCTGGATAATCCACAGACCTCGTGTTTTCACTTGCACTAAAAAACAGTTTAATGTAATAAATGCAATGCTTTAACCCTGTGAGACCCTCAACTTAAATTCCAATAAAACGACAACTATCCACATGAATGGATACTATGAGGGGCAAGTGAGTATACATATTTTTGTGATTTGGGTGAACTGACCCTTTTAAAACACATATTAACCATTTGAAAACACAGACTATTCATATTATTGTGTTTGAGAAGCACATTTTTTAATTACAGTGAACATGATGTGAGTCCTGAGTGGCCAAATTTAAAAGAACATCAGAAGAGGATCCAGGATTTGGAGTGTGTGTGTGTGTGTGTGTGTGTGTGTGTGTGTGTGTGTGTGTGTGTGCATGTGTGTGTGCATGTGTGTGTGTGTGTGTGTGTGCGTGCTCTGACTTGTGCTCATTGACTGACTATGTGTGTATTTGACAGTGTGTGTGTGTCCTGTTTGTATATGCATGTGTTCTCTCTCTCTCTGTGTGTGTGTGTGTGTGTGTGTGTGTGTCCAATCAGCTGTGCGAGGAAACACACCCACTTCACTCTCTTACCTGCCCCACTCCTCTGTATTGGCTGCTGCACATCGGACAAGCTGCTTCACCATTGGCCGGCAGACAAGGAGGCGGCAGTTTGTTGCTGTTGCTAAGATCCTGTTGCTAGGTTCCCGGCTGTTGCTAGGAGACATGTGATGCATTATGGATGGTTGGATTTCTCATGGAGGAGTGAATCTGAAATGCTGATGACTGGACTCTCACTCGTCACTCTGTCTCCATCGTTTTCCATCACACGTTCTCATGCTCTGTTTTCATAATTTTCTTTCTCTCCATCACGCCATCTTTGTGTCCGTTTATCACTAATTTAAATTTGCTTTAATGACAGGACCATAATTAAGTACAATACTGCCAGAGCAGGTATAAGGTTCACAATGTTAAGCCCTATTCAGGTAAGATTAACATGACGGAGGGAGATAAAATAATGTCTTGTCCCACTGTAATTAAACTCATCACTATGGAAAGCATTTTATCTATTAGCAAATTACAGGAGCGAGTTCTCAAAACAAGGATACTCTCTGCAGATGTTGAAGTAGTAGGCTCACTCCTGTAGAGTTCTCCTGGCCCATGTAGTCCAGGCTTATCTCCTGCCTGGACTACTGAAACATCCTCCTTTTGGTGCACCAGACCTCTGAAACTGATCCAGATGCCTGGCCTCTCCTTTCCCTACATGGATAACTGCTGCCTGCATGCGGTACATGATCCTGCTGCAGGCCTACGGGGCAGTGAAGGGAACTGCCTCCAAGCCTTTGATACAGTTATGGCGCGCTCTTTTAAACTCAGAAGTTGGTGCTGAGAGTGACATCAACCTGAGTTGACCATGTTCCAGTATAAGTCGAAAACCAAGATGAATGCCTCCAGGAAAACCTTCGTTGGTGACAATACCAGTTAATAACAAAGCATTACATGGTATTCTGCACATGCAAACACTGTAGCAACATGTCCACAGTACTGTGTGTACTGATTTAATGAGACAGAAAAGTGTACCTCTACAGCTTTCTGTCGATGTGGAGAGCAGCCACCTGGGATTTTGAGTTTCCAAGTTTCAAAATCCAATTTCCAGGTCCAAAATCCGACTTCAGGGGGTATTCCAGTTGGGATTTCTGACTGATGTAACACTTTGGGTCCACGTTTCTTGGCCGAGTTAGCTTGGAGAGTGTAGCAGAAGACAAAAAAAAAAAAAAAAAAAAAAAAAAAAAAAAAAAGGTTTCCACAAGGCTCGCTGTTTATTAATGTGCACATCAACTTTACCAAGCTGGTGGAGCATAATGATGTATGTTGCATCTCAGGTGTAAGCAGACTTGCACTGTCTTGCTCTCCTACCTATTCAGCTCTTATAGCCAATCACTGAGGCCACTCTATAAAGGCAGGCAATTGTCATCTCAGTGCCCTTGGGCTCTTCGATGTTCAAGGCATGCCTCCTTCCTGGTTGCCTTGCTTCCTGTTCCCCCTGCTCTGCAATTGTCACAAGCAGTGGCTGCATTGTTAGCAGTGGCTGTCCTCCAAATTAGCCACCCGATTTGCTGCTGGTACATTGGTAATTTTGCCTTTTGTAGATTTCCCTATTGTGGAACCCCCTGTGCATCACTGCCGGCATGCCCTCCTTTTCATTTCAGCGTAATGTTATGCTGCTTCATGTGTAGCAATCAGCTGTTTCATGTTTAGGTCATCTCTGGAGCTGTATGAGCGCTGTACGCTTCCTCCTCCCTTGCTGGGTGTGTTAACGGATGCTGCCTGATTGGTATGAAGGCCACATGGCGCCAGTTTCATTCTTTCAAGATATCATTCTTGTTATTAACGACAAGTTCCCTTTATGTATGGCAAAGACTGTGTGCCAAGATCTGTGTTTAACTGGCTCACTGGGGAGCTGTGGTGGCAACGCTAACTCACGTGCAGAAATGCCGCTGTTTTTGCTTACAGAAACCTTTGTTTACACCTACGCGTTGCTTACAGCTTTAAATGGCTTTAATTATTGGACTTCAAACTGTTTTGCTGGTGTAGTGACATAACCCTGCCTTTAGATTTGGGCTGTCTTAATTATGTAAATGTGTGGACAGTGGGGTTCAACTCATTATGTTGCTGTAATTCCTGTAGGTCTGACCATCCCACATGGGTGATATGTTTTCATTTCTTTTGCTCCTGATTTGCTGTCCCCCCATTACATGACTGTTTTTTTCTTTCAGTTAATATTGCTCTTGTTTTGCGTGGTTTATGGTTTATGTTGTTTAGTTGCCTGCATATTTCCTACAACTGATATTCTTTTGAATTTCATTTTGGTTATTTTGAGCAAGAATTCTTGTAATTAGTATTTTGTTTATTTGATTCCTGTTGCTTTTATATAATTTTAGTGATTTTGATAAGCTGCAAGTTGATTTCCATTCCTTTGAATTAATATGTCTTTTTTTTTGCTGCTTTGTTTTGTTTGTTTTGTTGCAACTGCATAGTTTAGTATTTCTGGCAGCCCACATTGTTTTTGTGTTAATTTGGTCATTCTGTTTGGTTGAAATTATATGGCTGCCAACCACCTTAGATTAGGTGTTTTTGTTTGGGTGTAACCCTGCTAATTGTGTGTGAACATATTTTTATTTATTTATTTTTTTAAATCAATTTCTGTAATAAAATAAGAATGACCCTATTTAACGGAACCACGTCTACCTTTTCAGGTATTTTCTGTAAAAATGAATATAATTCCTTGGGTGAAATTCCCAAGGTGGCGTCTGTTTTTTTTTAAATTATTTAATAAGGTATACCTCCACCTAGTACCATCACCTGCTTGCCACACTAGGTTGTACAATAAAACAGAGGCCACACCAACACGTTTTCATCCCAGATTGTCACATACTGGTGATTCATCCCCGTCCCTCAGTGACTGATGCTCTTTATCTGATGTGGCCAGACAGATATTTTTAAAATGGGATTAATGCTGTGAAATGGTCATAGTTTGGTTAGGTTTGGCACTAAAACTACTTAGGTAGATTTAGGATAAGACCATGTTTGGGGTTACAATGACTATGTAACACTATGTGTCTTACAACTTTTAGTAACGTTTTGGTGTCACACAGGACACAAAACCCGGTCTCCGGTGTGAAAGTCCTGACTTTCACCCACCCATGCTTTCATCGCACCTCCTCCATGACTTTCTTCCTCTTTATACTACATCAACAGCCCATTTAAAATGGAACACACCGAAAAACCCCAACAATGCCTCATTCCTTGGACCTCATGGTCGCTCACCTCAGTCAAGACTCTTGTTTGCACTAGCCTCAGAATGACAATGTGTTTTGTCATTTTGTTTGAAGGACCTGTTGATTATGGGATGAATAAAAAGTATGTATAAAAAAAATTAAAAAAAAAAAAAGACAACTAGATCTGCATTATTACTGGGATAAGCAAAGAAAACTCACACAAGCATGTGCTCCAAACAGGAGCAAAATTACTAGTAAGTGCAAGACATGTTCATTTTGGACTTTTTTCAACCTTTAACTGGGAAAAAATAATGTAATGTGGAAAAAAGAAGACAACAAATGGTCTGCACACTGCTACATAGTACATTTCAATGAATCACTGAAACTAATATTACCGTTTTCCACATTAAGATTACTGAACATGCAGGATTATGATGTGACATTTCCCTCAATCACCTATAGTAGACTGGTATTCAGGTAATTTAACTGTACATCTAATTTAGCCACAGTTCAGTTTAGTAATGACATATTAGGAGGTTGAATTTAGGAGTGTGTCAAACTCTTAATGCACCAGTTTAACTCAACACTTTTTTCAGTTTAACTAACAAACTCTTAAGTGACAGAGCATGCCCAGAAAGTTTCTAAATGTACTTTGGTATTTCATCACTTTATTCCAATAGGTTTGATATGATTATTTCCATTTGTCAAAAAACTGTCTGGATGAATTAACCGAGCGGGGAAGTTCTGAGGCACTGCATAGGCTTTTCTCAAAAATACTTAAATACCGATCAGAAAAACGAACATTAAAAGTTCCTTTTTTCCCTCACACTTCTCTCCTTACAGAATATTTTAGAAACACATGAATGCTGACAGAGCACGGTGACCTCTGACCTTTGACTTTCTCACTGCTTGTATGGATGCTAACCTTATGAAGTTTGCTGTACTCTTTTCAAGCCAAGAATACCAGCCTCTGTATACAGCCACTGTATACAATGAACATCATTACCTTTATGCTGTAAGTGCACAGAGGTGCTGCATCCAATCTTTTCCCTCACTTCTCAAAAAGACATGCTGGGTCATTCTGCATCAAAGAGCTGCCTGCTCGTCTGATCAAAGTCTTCTCTGTTAGCTTGAAAGCACCTCTCACCCCACCTCCACTCTCCTCCTTCAGATTTTCATGTAGATGCTCAGATTTCTACAACACAAAAGAGAGATGGTATAGTGAAATAAAGGTCAACATAATAGCATCAGCAAACTATTTCCTGTCTATTTCCTCTGTATAACCTATATTCATTTAACTTTACGTATATCACTATATTTCTCCCTTGGTTATCCTGCCCCCCACAGTGACTCTGTGACCCCCCCATTTTGGGAACCACTGCCTTAAAATGCGCCATTTATATCTACAATAGGACACAGGCCCTTTTCTGAAGGCCGCCAGGTTGCACCACCATGTTTCTACAGTAGTGAGTTTTGTGGCCCCTCGGTTTAACGAACAGGAGAGTGTGAATCAGAGAAATAAAACATTATTTTCTGATTGTTTCACAGCAATAGCATTTTGAAGCGCAAATAAACAGGCTTACACCTAAGCACAATTTCAGATTTTGTGTGAATATAGCTGAAGTGATCCTCAGGCTACTCTGCCTGAATGTGTCTATGTGTGTAAAACTCTTGCTGCAGACACACAGAGAGTGATGATGCTGTCGCTATCATTTTGGTGATTTTGGTGAAACAGAATCACATTTCATGGAGCATATATTTTCTGTGTTTCCCTCTGATGTCCTCTGGCTGCTTTGTCTCAACTTTCTGTAATTTACTGAGTTAGATGATGGCCTTACTTGTTGTTGGTTGTTAGCTATTTTAGCCACTAAGAGCAAGTTAGCTCAGTTACCCATGCAGCTGACTCCATCAAGACTGGGAGCTCAAAACACTGGGGGAGTACACGGCTAATTAACAGTAGCAACAAGTAAAGATATCTTTCTAAACTCTAAATCACCAAGAGTTGAGCAGCAGCCGGACATCAGAATAAAAAACCACTGGAAAATTTGGCCATGTTCAATACGAACATCCAACCTAACATAACAGAAAATAAGGGAAATAAATAAATAAATAAACAAACCTGTCATCTAGCCCCTCCCTTTATCTTGATGTGAAACACTTGACATTAAAAGTTCGAAAAAGGCCTATATGCTTCAAATCAAGTGTGATGATGCATTGGAAAGTAGCACCTTTTGGTGTTTGACATTCTTTATTGTACAGAGTTTTGTACCATTGAGGAACAGATTTGATCTGGCCTACATAACAGCCAATTCACACTACCTGATATACCTGTGTGTGATGGCTATTTTGCTAAATCGCTGCAGCTGGCAGTGTCTTTCTCCACTGAGTTTGCAAAAGAGCAGCACTGGACATGCAGGATGGGTGGCTGCTCTAAGCTGTTAATACATGCGCCAAACCAGCAGGTAAACACCACATACACACGCTGCTCAAGCATGTAGTGTCAATCCACTGTAAGATCGAATGTTACTGATTGCCAACAGCTTTTAAAATATTTAGCTGACTAATAACTTAATATTTACGACATCACATTAGCAATAGTTTTAAATGGAGAGTGGAATGCTGAAGATGCATGGGAGCCAAATTGTTATCTTAAACTTAATTAGTCTCAAACACATTATTCTCATTAACCATACCCTGAATCATGGTTTCATTAATAACACTTTCTTACATCTTTTTTTTTTACTATTTTATGTTGCCAAATCACACTCCTCTAAATCAGCATTCACCTGCAAGAGAGATAAACGCTTCCGCATGTTAACTTTGTCTTCCACTTTGTGCAGTGAACTTTTTGCTTGCAGACACCCTTTATCCAGCACACCTGGCTACAGGTGTCCCTCCTCCACAACGCTGGATGACATTTGCAGAGACAGAAGTGCTTGGTCTGGTCTCTTTTTGCTCTCTATCACACACTTACACACACACACACACACACACACACACACGCATACACGTACCACCCAGATGGCGGAGGAGCCACTCAGTCGCAGCTCTTATCTTTGAAAATTGCTCAAGTCTGCACGTCGAAAATACCTGCTGCTGCACTCTTTGATTCCCCGAGAAGGCTGGCAGACACGTGTCTGTGTGTGTGTATTTGTGTGTGAGTGTGCGTGTGTATGTGTGTGTGCATGATTGAGAGTGTTATAGAGAGACACATAGGAAGGCAGAGAGTGTGTGTCTGTGCATGATTGCCACAGTAGGGAGTATGTCAGCTACTGTGTGTACACTTGTGAGAATTAGGATTGTGCAAGGTGCTGGGACAAGTGTGTGTGTGTGTGTGTGTGTGTGTGTGTGTGTGTGCCAGATCTGTGACAAGCCAACTGTGACAGGCTCTAATAGCTCTCGAACACATCCGTCTGAACACGCTGGTGCTCGTTGTGTGTGCGTTTTCTCTGTCTGTTTTATCTCTGGCTCTGTTATCGCCCCGAGTCTTCTCCTTCGTTCCCAGCTCTCTCCTCCACTGCCAACGCCACCGGAGCGAGACAGATAGAGGAGGAAGTTGGCCGAGAAATGGCATCGATGGAAAGTTCTGCTCGGCGGTGAAACTCTGAGCCCAGACCTTTAGCAAACACAGCGTACCCATGTTGCTGTGTGACAGTAGATTTGAGCTGGTCGATGAATTGAGGAGGCTGCTAATGCCTGTCTTGAAGCTGCCACAGATATTATCAGAAGGAAAATAGCTAAAAGTGAGGAACAAGATGAGGATGTGAATCAACCACTGCCAATCACAGACTTGTGTTACTTTCAAGTGTCAAGTTAACACCCTTTTCCTATATTTTGCTAAACCTGAACTTGGAACAAGGGACCAAACTGCATATACTTGCTACACTTGGCTGTCCTCCACCCTGTGTGACTATAGACATATAAAGACATCACATTTCTGTTTAGTGAGCATGATTCAAGTTGGGGGTGGGCGATATGGCCAAAATCTGCTATCATGGTATATATCATTTTTTATCATGTTAACACTGTAAATCACAATGAAGTAACTGTTCTGTAAATTCAGTTAAGAAATAGTTTAAAATAACCATAGCTTGTTCTGTTTATTCATGGTTTGTTTGATACAGGGACAGATACACTATATGTAGCTGAATACAGCCATCTGATGCAAGTATCATAGTATTTGTAGTGAACGCTTATTTGCAACACCTGCCCTTAGAAGGCCTTTTAGGAAAATAAGACACTGGAACAGTGAGATAAAAAGATGGTAAAGTAAGTATGACTAAATATCATAAAACTGAGTACAGCATAAACCAATAAAGGTTGAACTTCAAAACAAAAAAAACAACTGCCTCACATGAAACAACACTTGAGTTAAAAATAGATGACGAGAAAAATTAACATTCTTTCAAAATGGAAACTAAAGGTTCCAAATGAGAGCAATAATTTCAAGTGTTAAGGGCCGTCCACACCAAGGACTATGGCTATAACAATAACTATAAAAAATATAGTTCTAAAATCGTTCTAAGTCAAGTGGAGGGAGGAGTCTCCACTACAACTATAAAGCTGTGGTCTGGACACCATCCACTTGATTTAGGTTGATTTTAGAATTATATTTTATATAGTTATAGCCCTTGGTGTGAACATCCCTTTATAGGCTTTAAATTTAATGGGTAAAAATAAACACCAGCCTAGTTGGAATACCTCCTGCTCTGTGACAGATCAGCTTAAGGCTCATTTATGCCCCCTTCATGTACGAAAATAGATTTGTCCATTTTAACCAATGCAACCATCAATGCTGCATGCGCCTTATACATTGGCATTGGTTCTTAAGCCATACATCCACTAGAGAGCACTGCTCAGACTCGAACGTTACCCGGAAGAAGAAGAAGAATCAGAAGTTTCTGTCACCAACAAACATAGCAACATTGGAAGATATTGTAATAATGAACCTCCTGTGGTTGTGTCTCGCTTGAACTATTGGCGACACTGCCCCCCATAAGTTTTGGTGGTACTGCTCCATTTCATCTGTACCTGTAGGCATTCAGAAAACGTGCACAAATACGGAAAAACTGAATAAAGAGTATGACAGAGGGTTCCATCTATACCTGTATGTGTATCTGGTGTTGAGCAAAAATGAACCTTTAGATGTGCACTTCTGCCATCACCTGTCACATCTAAACATGGTAAACAGTCCTAATGCCCAAATCAGTCAGCTAGATTCACAGGATGGTGCAAGTTCAAAATCACACAAGTTTACATGAGAATGGCTCCGATGGTGGAAACAGTCTTGCCAGTTTTTCTCCCCATGGCTGACCAAGGCATGACTCTGCCTCTGATTGGCTTACCCTGATATTCTTGTCCTAACCACACCCAGTTTAACTCCTCGTGACTGAATTTGCCCAACCAAAACGACCCAAACTTATGAAGGCAAAGAATACCAGCCAGACAGAATCAGAGTAGGGTGGATCATGACTTTGCTCTCCTGGGAAAAAAAGAAAGCCTACAGATGGACACATTTCTACCATTGCAAGTCTACCGTCATATTGTCCAACCCTAATCCAATTATATATTATTATATTATTAGACATATTATTATTGCTTATTAGTTACCTGCATATTTACTGCAAGGTATTAAGAAGGAAAACTTCAGACATAATATGATCATCCCATTGAAAGAGGAAAAAAATCTTCTGTGTACATGTGCATTTTATCTAGCTGACAGTTATCTTTTTCCTGTGCCTTCTGTGCTGAGAGAGGACAGCACAGAAACTGTCTGTACCACATTCAGGAGACAGGATTGATTTTGTACTAACAGTGCTATCAGTGTCAAGCCTGATAATCCAACTGAATAATTCTGTATTCAGGTGGATTCAGGCAGACAGTAGACAGCAGACGGACAGCTTCTGGACAAACAAACAGTCAGACAGAACAGAACAGCAGGATGGCAAAACAAAACATGCATGATGATATGTTATGATGATGTTGTATTGTTAACAAAGAATGGAATCAAGTATATAATAAACAGAATTATTTTGTGTATATTTAATTAATATTAATATTATAGTAATGCATGTTGTTACAAAATGCAGATTCTAGTTGTCCAGATAAAGGAAGGAGCTATAATATCCAGTTGTAAATTCCATCACAGAGGACGGCAGAAAGTTGCAATATTTCAACTTTGGATGGCAATGCCAGCCATTACTGCTAGCCTCATTTAATTTTACCATCCTGCTCTCTAAAATAATATCTAAAAATCACCAACGCAGCGTTACCATTGCATCTTACTTTGTTCATTCACATTCACTGTGAAAACACAAAAAACTTGTTGTGCGATTGACTAAACAAGCAGATTCAACAAGAAATCAGAGCAATCTTTTTAGAGTGCCAACAGTTGTTATTCCTTAACATGATCATGAGTTTAGGAATCGATTCTGACATCCTTGAAATTTCTTTCCCCTCATCAAAGCAGTGAATCGAGAGGAGGAGAGATGAATGAATAAGGTTGAGAAGCAGCACCTTTTATATGAGCCACAGTTGCCTTTTTATGAGAATATCCTTAAAAAGGATGAAGTTGGGAAGGAAAAAGGACAGCTGTTGGGAGTTACAAGTAAGTAAACTGTCCCTATTTTATTGAAACAAGGCTGATTGAATAGAATTACATTAGTACTGAATAAAGCAGTTACTCCTTTGACTTATTCATCTGCAGAGAAAAAAAATCGTACTATATCTAGACATTTTTTTGTCCTCCATCAGCTTGAGTTTGCTCACTTGCTTCTGGATAAGTAGCAGTGTAACTGTCATAAAGTAGCTGTTGCACCTTACTGCTTTTGATGCGGATACAAACAGATGACTTGAAGCCTGCATGGCAAGATGGATTCTCACATGATCTTGCGAATCTAGCTGCCTCACAAGGTGAGTGAGAATGGGCTGTCTACAGTAAATATGAAGCTACTGCCCACCAGCACCTCTGAAGCTCACTAATCAACAGATTATATCTTGGTTGTTTGATCCATCGTTTTGTGCCATACTCCAGGAAGTTACTGGTCACTTTTTTGGATTTGTTTTTTAGTGCCCATCTTTTGAATTCTGTACCCCTGTGCTGTGGCAGCAGTTGGATATGTTAATAAAACTCAACATTAAACCTGTGAAAGCTGAGCACAGACAGGCAGAGTCCTATTGGCTCCTCTCATGGGGACCGATTAGTGCTACTGAAGTCATTTCACTCAGCTGTTCCATAATATATGTCCCAGCCTGCGGGAGGGCTGACAGGAGTTTTATGCTGCATCGCTCTGGAGCCGCTTCATAATACCAAGCAGAATCCAAACCAAGCATCAAATTTATTTCTGTTGATGCTGCGCTCACTGGACGTCAGGGCAGTATGGATGTTTATACTCAGTGGGTTGCTTCTTTTAATTCCAGACTGAAAACCTGATATTTGCAGAGTGAACAAGAAAATGCATCATTAGCTGCACTGATCAAAGAACCTCACCTTACAGCTGTGAGTAGTTATCAGGTGTTACCGTGCACTTGATTTTAAATCAGAACGTAGGATTTCCTGCTCGGCTGTGACTCTGGAATTCAAATAGTTTCTCAGTCCTCAGTTCCCAAATTCAGAAACATGCCCCTGGGACACTGCCCAGCACCAAATGTCAGCTCAGACGAGTTAGAGAGAAGCTGATGGAAAAAAGTGAAACATGTAGCAGCTAAAGCATTTTTCTCAGGAATTTCTCAGACCAAGCCAGAGCTAAAAGGAGAGTGAATATTAGACTTGTGACTCCAGTTGAATGCTAATGTTGCTCTATGACTGCTGGATGTGTAGGCAACTGTGTACATGTACATATTTTGATGTTTTCTGACTATAAGTGGCTATTAATGCACACACCTTTAAGTTTAAGTTGGTTACATAAAGGAATGGTGCAACACTTTGGATACTGTGTTTTCTTACATGTCTATGAAGCAGGGGGAAACAGCTAGACTGTCAAAGTAAAAAAGAATTTCTCGTTAAGGTGAAATACATTACACAACTTCTTAAAGTGCTGGAATATAAAATTAAGGTAAAAATCTTTATGTTAAGCCTTTTAAACTTTTTAAAGGGTTTCAACATCTTGATTTAAAAATCCCCTTCATTCAGAAATGTGTTTTTTTCTTATGTTTATGTCCCCTAAAATGTCTGGCCTTGAATCTGTGCAAAGTTTCTCACTTGGGAGGTGTTTTCACATTCCTACAATGAACAGGGAGGTGTCTATATGCTTTTCTAAAATGTGAGATTCAAACGTACCATGGGCAAGCTAGATTCAAAAGCCAGTCGCTGTTTAATATCCTTTAAGCAGGCTAAGAAACCTGAAACCTCCAGCACAGAGCGGATGTCACAGCACAGAGAGGTAGAGGTAGTATTAGTGTCAGCCACTGTCAGTTACAAGCTAACAAACAACATGAACAAAAGATGCTAACTACAAACTACACTTAGCATTACACCATTCTGATACGTCCGCTAGTCGCCTACCATCTTGATGCACTCTGCTCTTTTGGTAGCGTAATCAGTGATGGGGACAGGGTGCAAGGCTGAATCCAGAATTTCTCAATGAGGGAGAAATAATTTTCAGGGTTTCTGATGTGGGAAAACCATATGAAACAGGATATGAATCATATCAGAGTACATTTACATAGACTAGCCTACTTAAATATCAGGTGGGGAACATAAGCTAAACAAACACAAATACGGGGGTGTATGCATGGTTACAGTATGAATTAAAAAATATTTATCAGTAGATTCAAAATAAAAAAACAAGAATAAAACAAGAACACTGAATAAGGGCTTTTAAGAATTACAATCCTTGTTTGTAAAACCAGCACTTAAAATAGGAAATAAAATAAAAATCTCCGCCTTGCAACACATGAAACCAATGCAATTTCAGCTGTGATCGTCCTTCATGTCCACCGACACACATCATATCCATCACAGTTCCATTCTCCTTCTAATTCTCCCACGTGCACATGTCAGTCTGGTCCGGCAGCCGCACATCATTTGTAATTATGCAAAACAGTCCTTTCTCGTCGCATGGAGGAAAGCAATTTTTCTATGCAAATGGTTAAATTCCCCGTGAGGGCCACCATTGGACGCGTGCTTATAAACGTGCTAATGATGAGTGGCGGCAGGCGATATTGGGGGCAGCGCACGTGTGACACTGATGAAAATGATCAACTAAATGCCAGAAGTGTCCTCACAACGGGTGAACTGGGCAGGGGAGATAGGACCAAGTGGCGCGCTGAGAGTCGCGGCCGTGGCCATTAGTAATCCAATTGGACGAGGCAGTAATGAGAAAAGATCTGAGGGGTGATTTAAATTAAAGATTTTTTTTTTTTTTCCATTTTAATAATTTCCTTCAAGTCTCTTTGAGATGCAGGTTAAGGTGATAATCGTTCAAACCCTGCACAGTGCCATACAAATACACCTGAACTTGTATGGTCATAATTTGGTTGTAAATATCACTGGAAATTGGGTTCAAACCTTTAAACTACCCTCATTCACCTTCATTGAGAAGATTTAACACCAGTGAAACAACCTACTGATTGTCAAAAACCAGCAGTTCAGGAGCGTTTATGACAAGACTGCAGGGCCCAACTTCCAGGGACAGAAAAATCATTGAGGAGACTAAATTGAACCAATCATGACACCTGGTTTGTCCAAGGATGATCTTTGGCATTGAATGTGACTTCTTTTTTTTTTTTCTTTTTTTTGGTCATTATTTTGAGATACTAAGTTTCTCAACATTTTGAGATACTAAGTCATCATTTTGAGATATGTAAGCCATTATTGTAAAAAAAAAAAAAAAAAAAAAAAAAAAA
>JAJHUR010139993.1:0-27447 GCA_027495735.1 Lutjanus campechanus | reverse complement strand
AACCTTTAAGTCTGAAATGTATAGTAGGAGCAGCTTAACGTTACACAACGCAGCCTCTGTTTGCTCACCATGTCTGAGTAAAGTCAACACACAAAGAGGTAAGTTAAAACCCATTAAAAGGACGAACTCTCACCCTCAAAATGAGTGAAGCAGCTCCATACAGCAAACACAGTGCATGTCAGGAACATACAGACACTATTGAATGAATGCATGTGACAATCAGTGTGATCACACGCACACTAGTATTTAGTAGTGTTTTGCACATGTGAACGTCTTATCCTGGTATTGAGAAACCTCGATATACTACCCGGAGAACTCCGACAGAAACCCCAGCAGGAGTCGGTTACATCAGCTGTCGGTCTTTGTTAAGACAAGCCGTTCGAATGGACTTTACACCAGCTGCACCATCTAAACTTAAGCCCAGTCTTAACGATGTACGTTCATGTGAATGCCCCAAAGACTACGGCTGCTGCCTAGCAGTGTGCATTGCTGGGATTCATTGTTGACAGACTTCTACTGTCTTGTGGAAATATATAATACAAATCAGTCAAGTTGAAGAAAAATAACGGATGTTGTTCGGATAAAACCGATGGGCAGATGTTTGTGAGCAATTGTAACCGCAATGTCCTCAGACTCCCTTCTGAGAATTGAGGAGTCACAAGAAACTTTATAAACAATTCTTAACTATCTGGACCTTCTTGTAAATTAAGGAAATGTTATACATTACTACGTTATTTAATTCTTTGTGTAAAAAAAGAAAACAGTGTTCATCTGTCTCAGCGTGTTGGCTGTATATCTGTATATCTCTATTAATCAGACTAGATTTTGACACCTGCTCCTCACCAGGAGTAAGATTTACACGGCAGAGAGGAAGCATAGATTCATTTCACAAAGATTACAGCAGTGCTAGTTGTAATGACTTTTAAATGACAATTTCAAGTTAGAGTGGCAACACAGCATTATGCTGAAACATCTTTCCATGCAACGTGGGCTTAAATTCCAGAAATACCACGTATTTCACATTCACCACGTGAGTGCCAACTCTTCCCAGCCGAGTAGCACGACTTTTACCAAGGGGAAATAACCTGTATCCATAATAACATTAGCACCTCGCAGCAGACTTGACTAAAAAAAACCTGAATGAAAACAAATGCTGGACAAAATATAGATGATAACAGACAGACTGTTACTGCAGTTAGCTCTCAGGTTAACCAGTTCCAAATTAAACAGCATGTAGTCACATTCATGCCTTTTTTTTGACTCTTGTTTCAACTTTGGGTTCAGACTCAGAGATGATACAACAGGTGCATTGATGCTGAAAACCCGTGTAAGCCTACTTTTTTCCTCACAGAAATTTGATAAGGAATCAACAAAGGAATCAATAAAGAATCAGATCAACGAGCAGAATCGATAATGGCATTGGTATCAGTAAAATCATATGAATTTCCATCCTTACACATAAGCACTTTTACTTGATATTTCTCCATAATCCACTTTTAACAAATTTGACATTTATTAAGACACATAGTTTCAACTTGATGTCACTGTATCTCTGACTCTTGTATTGATTTTTCCAATAATTATTGGTTATTTCTCACAGCCCTACCTGATTTCCCACCATAAAAACAAACAAAACAGATTTGACAGTGGAGCCAACAGAAACCAGCGATCATGAGAAAGAGAACCTACCAGACAGGCCAACTTGCTGCCCCAGCACTGTGGCGTACAGGTGGGTGATATTGCGAGAGTACCCTCCAAACGGGCGCTGGGGGTCCAGCGTGAGGGTGATGGGGACTGAGATGTTGATGGGACCCGAGTCCTCTAGCAGGAGGGGAACCTGGGTGCTGGAACGAGCTTGGCCGCTGGTCACAACCATGCTCTCCGGCGTGGTGGACTCGTTCAGGCCATGCTTTATTGTTTCATTCTCAGACACGCAAAAGTCCAGCTCGTTGAAGCGCAGAAGAAAGGTGTTCCAGTCCTGAAAGAGAGAATACGGGTGGTTTTTTTTGGACAGGATGATATGTTCTGATAAACCAAAACTTTCTGAATTGTTTTTAATTGAATACAAGTTGAAAATGATTTGCAAATCATTGCATTGTCTTTGTTTACATTTACATGACATCTCAATGTTTGTGCAGTTGGAGTAGTATTTACTTACCCTACATATATTTGTTTTATACTTTTTTCTGTCCTTGTTTTTCTCGCTTGGTTTGTGCTCTTGTTTTCTAAAATTAGTCTTTTATCTACCTCAACCATTGATGTCTATAAAATCCACCGAATAATTACAACTGTATGTTCTTTTAGGCCGCTGCAATGTGCTTCTTGAAAGTAAATGAAAATAAGAGTGCTTTTATGTACCAGGGAGGAATTTAACCTACATTAACCTGCAAGAAACGTCTTAAAAAACATAAATTGTGAGATGTGTCATCTACAGAACTTCCTCTGTGATATTTAACATGATGTCTCAACCTACTTACAGCATCCGAGTGAATACTACCGACAGCCTTTTTGATTTGCATATGCCTCCTATTCAGATCCACATGCAAAGGATTATTTCCATGTATGCAGCTTAAATATTTAGTGACGTGTGCATTAGAGCCAGGTGGACTGGAGGTCAAATGTATTAGCTTGCACAGTATATTTAAGATTATTAATAACACTGGTTACTATAATCACACTAATCCACCGTTTATAAGTGCAAATAATGTTCAGAGTTAAATCAAAGTCACTCCCACACTGTGAACAAAGTTTGTTTTGTTTTTCTTCCAATAGAAGAGTGCAAATATGGTTTGAGAGAAGACTGTAAGTTTGCAGTACAAAAAGCTAAAAAGGGAATTCAAAGGAGATGCATTTCTGTTGTTGTGGATAAATTATGGAACAACGCAGAAGTAAATTTAGGGATGTGTAATTCACTTTTGGTTTTCAAAAAGAATGATTTGGGGAAGCTTCTTTTGAGGGTTATGAGTGTGCATAATTTTTTCTTTATCATTTTATTTTAAAGGGTGGGGTTAAAGTGATAAGAATGTAAGACAGTCATATATAAACATACTGCTTCTGTTTAAACAGTCTATATTGTTTATAATTATTGCATATTATATTGTATAATGTTTACTGTATACCGTCTATACTTTATTGACTGAATAAACATACTAAAATCTGAATTTCTTATTTATTCTGCTAAAATGAGCTGCTTTTAGCTGTACAGACGGAGCTGGGTGAGACTATAAAAGGCTGAACAGATCAAGCATAAATGTTTCAAAATTTTGGGCAAATGCATCCTTGTGGCATAAAGCAGGCCACAAAGGTCGTGAACTGGTATTTAGCATCAGCAGCAACCTTCTTTTCCTGGTATTTGAGAGCTACTTAATGGAGCAGACTGTGTAATTTCATTTCTTTTAGAGAACCATGTGGGTGACACGACTCACCTCTGTCAACTCTGGAGACTTGATCTCCTTAATCTTGAAGAAATAACCGATGGTCAGGAAGGCGATGGCCACTGCACTGACGCTGATCATAAAAATGACCAGCGGTGGACGGTTGTTGATGTAGCTTCTCAGGTTCTCTATAGGATTTAACAGGTACACCTGCACACGGACAAACACACAAGGTGGCAACATTTAAGCAATAATCTCATGTATCACAGGGGCTTCAAACAACAGCGGTAAATAATAAGACTTGACACAGACACTTTAAATTGCTCGTTACCTGTATTGGTGTGTTCACTGTAAAAAATAAAGTCACAGATCCGCAAAGCTGACCTGTATAATGGCAAATAACTGTCTATTTAAGTATTTATTAAATATCTAAGAAGTGATTCACTGACAACAGATTTTACATTGTTAACTTGTGACTTACGATTAGCGCGGCGATACTGATAAGAATTCATGACAATGATGTTATTGCAATATCTAAAAGAAAATGCAATCAGTCAAATTCTTTTTCTTCTCTTTTTGGCAAATGAATTTTACTGAAAATACAAGTGCAAGGAGGTGGAGAAACAGCATGTTACCATTACTGTACCTGATTTAAGAGGTACAGTATATTTAGAAGGTGCTGGATTACTTACATATGATCATATGTGTGTTATTAACATGATGTCAACGTTTCATTTTCAAAATATGATGGTAATCATCAATACTGGTATACTGCGGCACCCCTAGCCTCAATAAGGTTGCCTAAATGTACTTGATAAATGAAGGGTTGAATTTTGAAGCGTTTAAGATGGGGATAGGCTCAAGTTCCTTGTAAGTCACACTGCACTAGGGATGAAAGAATTGCTGGTTTTATGATAAACGACAATAAAATTCCCAACAATCAGTATTACAGTGTCAAATTTTAATTATGAAATTGTGTTTGATTGCTGTGCAGCATCAACCAAAATTAGCAACAGTCTCCCAGACGAAGGCACAGCATGTAGCGTGGGTTTGTTTTGCATCACTGAAAACATTGACATTGCAAAGGGCATGATGCCATTTTAAATCACCAAGAGGTTTTCTATATAAAACGTTGTGAAAATCGTGATTTAAAATTTTCAAAGTTTTTCAGCTCTTAATCAATTACAAATGAACCACCCCCCAAAAAAAGATTAGAACAGCAGTGACATTAAACCTGAAAACAAATTCATAAAAATTATATTCATCTATCATCAGTCACATTTTTAAAGAGGTAAACTGCTAAAGACTATACCAGTACTGCGCTGCGCTGTGCTGTACCTTAAGGTCTACTCAGATGTGTGGAACTAGTGCGTGTTGTGCAACAACGATTGCTTGCATCTTCTGATCATGACACCATACATCAAACTGTTGAACAAGGTGCTTTTAGTGGTACTGTGATGTTGAAATGGGAAATATGTCAGCAGAGCTGCCTTTTAAAACCACTCACTTAATTTATCCACCATACTAGTCGGGCTGACCAATTAATTATTGAATTATTATTTAAAGTGCAACATGGCCAAGAGCAATACTCAAATTGCTGGAGCTGCAACTCTTTGTTAAAAGTAAAACCTGTCACAACATATCATTATAAATGAAGCATTGTGGTGTGAGGAGACGCCCCAGCATGCAAATCATTCTCTTCAGACATAAGGGAACATGCTTGTTTCGCACAGATTAGGGCTGGGTATCAGTTCCTGATACCTTTAAGATATTGACTGAAATAACCCTGCATCAAGAAGTACTGAAACTTCTCAGGTCAAGCGATACCTGCATTTGATCCTTTTTTGTACTCTGATCTAGAAAAAAAAAGAGACTATTTGTAAGGTTTTGCTCACAGCCAATCGCCACAAGCGTTCTTGGGTTTAATGACGCATGATTGGCTCATTACCACGGCAATTACAACCAATACAGGGTGAAGTCGAGCACAGTGTATAGGGCTGGGTATTGTACTTCAATACTTTTTATGGCACCGATCAAACTGCTTCAAGTTTTGACAGTTTTTTTATATGTTTTATATAGTCCAGTACAGTGCAGACAGTGCATCGGTTTCTTCATTTCGGTCTAGTTATCCAGGTTGAGTATAGTGCTCAGAGTAAAAACAGTTTGTCCAGCTGCTCACAAGTCTTTCAACATCCTCTTCCTTTTAAGTGAATAATTGTCCCAAAAAGTATAATGTCATTTTCTTCTTGTTAAAATGGATTTTTTTAAAATTGGTATTGAAAAAAGTGCTGTTCAGGAAGCAGTATTGAACCAAAGGTATCAGTACCGGTACTGAAAATTTTTGAATGATCCTCAACCATAACAATTCATTTGACAGAGCTGACAGCTCAGCATGCTGAGAAGCCAAGTTCTAAAGTATAGCTACAGGCTACGACAGGCCTGTGTCAACTTATAAAAATAAATGCATAGAAGGAGGAGCGCTTCCATTTACATGAAGGGAAAAAAAGTAGACCAAAAAGGTATTAAATTAGGTACTCAATTGGGACTGATACCACTTTATGGTTATTGGTACTGATAATGTCATTTTTAAACAATACTGAGCCCTAGTCAACAAACAAAAACAACATTATCAATTGTGTATTTTTTGTGCAGTAAAAATAAAATGCAATTTGTGCATATTGCATATTGTTCATCCCTACAGACTGCTCCTGGCTGGAATATTATCAACTTTAAAAGTGAGGTACTGCATGAGACATGATAGAAAGCATATTTAGTCCTGCACTGTATAATAGGCATTATCACGCAAAATATAATCCACTGTACATCAAATAAAGAGCAGAAAATAGGGGGTGTTGTAGAAGATGTTTTAAAAAGTAAAGATAGGATTGACAACGGATTGACAGGCACTTCAATTTGTTATACAAACCAAAGTGGCTTTAAATTTGAAAAGAAATCTGTACCCTCAGGCTTGACATTATGTTTAATTGTTCACTGTGGCGCAGAAGCAAGACACCTTCGTAAATGCGTGTATGCTAAATAACAGACTGACAAATCATCTCAGTCGTCACCTCGACAGCTGTTTCAGATACTGTATGCATGCTACATATACGTACTCCACAAGTTAACATCATCCTGCACGTCCAGAACAACAGGAAAGACTGGTCTCCAGTTCTACACGTGACCGTCTCATCCTCCAAAACACAGCGTTGCCAAGTTCACATTTTGTTGGATGAAAAAATGTAAATAACGTCAATGTTAAGGAATTGCAGGGATCCTAACTATTTCAGATAGTTTTTAATTAATGCTCTAAAAAAAGTGAAAATATTTGGTATTGAACAAACTGCAGAGGTTTTTTGCATGAAGCGTTGTGTTTGTCTCTCTCCATCCAGGAGACTGCAGCCAGGTGACAGGAGCTGTCAACCTTGTAGCACGATAAGCTAGCTACCTGGCGCTGCTATGACAATGGTTACAAGACGTGACAACACCGTGACAAACCTGACATGTAAACCATCAAGCTATAACAGTGTTTAAATAGCTGGTTGAATTTAATGAAACAACACTTTAGCAGTTCTTACCATTTTTTCTTTCTGTGCATGCGACGGATGCTAGCTGGGAGGTTCGTTGCGGGCCACAATAAGGCAGCAGGTTAGCTGCGATGCTAGCCTGCACTGCTAGCCTGCTTGCTTTCTAGTCCCTCCTGAAAATACCGCTGAAAAGCAAAAGTCGGTGTTCGGTAGAGACAACCAGGCTTTCAGCGTAAGAAACACCGCGTATACTCAATCCCATTCTTCGCTCTATAATTCAATGCAGCTCTGATGAGAAATAGCTCTTGCGTACAGTCTGAAATAACGTCAATAATGTATCTGGGTCCTCCCCGCCGACATCTCCTCCGCGTAACCGCACTGCGTAGCAGAAGCGTCGCAGCGCCGTCTTCCCGTTATTTACGTACAATGTGCACTCGAAACTGGTCGTCCATGCATGGGGTGATAACCGCGCGTACGCGATTTGCGTAGACGACGAGAGAGCGTTCAGCGTGTTTACTAAATCTCGTAAGGTTTTTGCTGCATTAAGGTGCCGTGGGAAAATATAAAGCTAGCGGGGTTTGCGCAACTGATGTTTAGATATGCTGGTTTTGTGCCTCTATTAGTGTTTTGTGATGTTTTCATATGTCCTGTTACATCAGCTACGTAATTTTGTTTTATGGGCTGTTAATTTTGTCAAAGCTCAGTAAATAAGAGGAAGGTGCCTGTTGGCAAGGCAGAAGGAAGTATCAATCAGTTAATGATGTATACTGTATAAAATATAATGTAATTTATGATTCTTGTTAGAACAACAATCTCTATTAATAAACAATTAATATTATATCATTATTGATGGAAAATAATTATAACTGCTTTAATCATAATTATAATTACGCCTATAATAATTCAGAAAAACTAAAAGAATATAAATAAAGGAGTGATGAGTAATTACGTTTATTTTCGGGAGTCGTTGCAGGGAACCAACCATCGTTAATGCCAACCTACATTGTTGATCTTTGGGGGACAGGGCGGATTTTCTTATTGTACGGCTCACAAATAATAATAATAATAATAATAATAATGCTAGACTATTAAGAGTTCAAATAACTCTAGATTTAGCTATTTGCACAAAATTGTTATAAAAAATCGGTCTCACATATTTATAATGAATCCTAGCATGCCATTTATTGAATAAATTACCAGATAAATGCAGACATAATGTTTTAAGTAATTTTACAATTTTTTGCTTGCATATATTTTAAGGTTATCATTACTCTATGTTTTATTTATATTTTATTGATTAGTATTTTTATCGTATTATCCATTGTTATAGTATAATGCCCTCTCACTATCATAGATTGCTAATTGACACAGAGGAAGGTGATGATTACCAAAACATTATGGCACCGTCCCTGACTTAATAATTATAGAGAGCTCTTGCACTTATAGAGCGTCTTAAGGCCTGTGAAGTTTGTTGCGTTAAGTGCTCCGGTTCAGTAGATGGCGGTAAAGACATCACGCCTCATAGTTAAAGGTCTATCAATTCTCTACGAACCCCATCGAGCATTGTAAAGCCACTGCCACACATGCTGCACAGTCGCTACACCCCTTTAGCTTTAGCTTTGTCTAGTTGCGTCAAGTTAATCAGAATCATCCAGAATTACCGGAAAACTTTTTTTATCCTTCGAAATAAAACAAAAACAATCTCGCGTTGAAATACATTATGCACTCACATGTTCAGTAAGAGAATGTGATAATATGTGGTGAGTGCATAAAAGGGTCACACACTTAATTAAATACACTCTAGATGTAAAGAACATGGATTTCTCAGTTGTATAGCTTTTATTTTGCAGAGCCAAGCCGGAAGTAGCATGTGTCTTTGTGGTAATTGACGTTCGCTTGACATTGGTGAGTTGTTGGCTAACAACAATGAAGAAGGGTAGCTTGTAAACCGTGCTATCATTTTTAACTAAGCGTCTACAAGGTACGATAGCTAAATATGTGCAGATATATGAGCGATATGTCAACTTATTAGTGATAGTTACTGTGCAAACTGTTAGCTAGCCAGGCTAGCTATCTCTGTGTGTGTGTATGTGGAGCAGAGAGTGAAGCTAACGCTAACTAGTTAGCCTAACAACAATTGCCTTCGTGTCAGTAGACTCCTGTACTCTTAACGTTAAAGTTAAACATACAGGCAGGGCTATATGCCAAGTCTGATATACTCTTAAAATGTTGAATAAGCACGTTATGTTAATGTTAAACCGAAGGTCCACCACCGTTTGTTAAGTTACTTTTGTAACGTAAAAGATATAATGCATGTAACGCAGTACAGTTTGGTTGTGGTCAGTCACGGTTTGATTAGCAGAATTCATATTGCCGTTAATTAATCTACACCATCATTTGCTTTGTCATATTGAACTGCAAACCTTTACCACAAAGCTTGTGCCTTCTAAACGTTTATCGAAATTAGAAAGCTCATAAGAACTTGTTCTGTTAATGTCATAATGTATAGCACCATCTCTGCACTGTTTGTGTTGTCCTTTTAATGTAGCTAGCTGTCTGTGTTTAACCAGATGGTTAAGCACTGTACTGTACATATCATGAGAGGAGGGTTGATAATACAACAATTGGTAATGAGTGTAAGTTAATCTAATCAAAAATATTAAATTAAAATTATAAGTGAAAAATTATTAACAGCTAGAGAGGTAATGATGACTAGAGCCTGACAAATATATCTGTTGACTGATATGATTAGCCTAATATTAGGCTATTACAGCTATATCAGTCTGTATCACTCAGCAGATTACATCTTTACTTTGACAAAACAGTTCAGATTTTTTTCATTTGTTGATTTACAGGCAGCATTTTATGTGTATTTGATCCCTTTTCTTAATTCAGCTTTAATGTGTGTATATAGCTCTATTTGTGTTTTTAAATTTAGAGACATTATATTATTTAAAATGCCAGTGAAAGTTTGCTCCTTCAATGCTCTGATGTCATTTTGGGCTATAACGTTTATTGTTAACTGTAAACTATCATTGGGATCATTGCAGAAAATGTGTTTATGTTATATATAAACTGTAAATTGTGTTTTGAATCCTTTACTCCTTTACATTGGCCCTTAAAATCCAATATCAGTCGGGCTCCAGCGGTGACCTGTGCTCAGTTGCATAAAACCACTTATACTGAGGTTTACCTTTAATTTGCAGCCCCTGCCTTCAGAAATAAAAAAAATCACCATCAGGATTTCCTTAGGATGTTGTCAGGGAAAACACTTTTCATCTCATTAGGTATGTAAGTATTCCCTTATTTGTTGTAAAAGGGCCTTAACAACCATTTTCATCAGAAAATTGTAAGGGACCCATAACAGTCTCTTATAAGTGAAATAAGCTGTGGAACATAAGACAATGGCTGAATTACGGCTGCACAGTTAAGTGAAATATTATTGAAATTGCAATATGGGCAAGTGGATTGTGTTGGAGTTTATATAGAACAAAAATGAATGACCTCTTTAACCATTATTTCCCTTTGTTTTAGGTTATAACTTTCCCACAGACACAACTGGATGCAGAGGTCGCTTATTTTTTTGGCTCACAAGACTGTCTGCGTAGGCTTGCAACCTACTGGAACACTTTTCAGGTGTCAGCAACTCTGGAAAGCGTGTAGAGCCTTTTCAACTGTTCGTGCATTTAGATTTTCCCGGAAAATCCAGAATTTCTCCTTGGTATCCCATAAACACAGACTCCTCCGAAACTGTCCCCCACAGCTCTCCTTGCACCAGTCTTTCTCCAACGAGCCAGACATGGCAGAACAGAGGTTCCTCGTGGAATATGCCAAACGTGGTACTGCAGGATGCAAGAAATGCAAGGACAAAATCCAAAAGGGCATCGTGCGCATTGGGAAGATTGTGCCAAACCCTTTCAGCGAGTCTGCAGGGGAGATGAAGGAGTGGTACCATGTGAAGTGTATATTTGAGAAACTGGAAAGGGCAAGAGCCACTACGAAGAAGATTGAGGACATCACAGATCTGGAGGGCTGGGAGGAGCTGCAGGATGAAGACAAGGAGCTCATTAATAAACATGTTTCAGGTACAGCACACACACACTCAAAATTAAGTTTTTATTCTAATGAAAAAGCAATGAGAAGAGGGTTGGTTTCTCTGTTAAATCAGATGAAACAAGCCTGTGTTTACTTTTTTCCAGGCAGAGTTACAGTAAGTAGTATGTTAGCCAAATAAAAGGAAGCAGGAGGGGATTTGTATTTAGATAATTACATTTTTGACGTTAAGTTTTGTGGTTAAGGTGGAGGAAATACTATCGCTTTTATCCACAGGGGCCTCCAAAATCAACAAAATATGAGAGCTCCTTGCAGTAACTTTAACATCTAATAAAAATGTGCTTGTGTCTTCTGTTGTACATGCATAACCTTTTATTGTGAACTCCAGGCAGTTCTAACACTCGCTGGGAACTGTTGTTTAGGGACACTGACCTTTGAGCTTTCTGGGGAGCCCATAAAAAGGAAAATGTTAATGTGATCAATACACTATCACATTTCTGGAAAGTCAGCAGCCAGTGAAACTGACCAGAGGCTTTAGTGCAGTGCCAGTAATAAGTTATCTTTCCACAGAACCTCAACTTTAAAAATTGCCCAATAGGGTTGTGTGATGTCTCACAAATTGGCATATGACGATGTCCACAGTGAAACATCCCTGATGGACAATGACATCATCATTCGGGGTGGAAGGCTTGGTCTCTGGTTTGCACACCACATGCCTGTAACATAGTCTGTTCATCCTCTGAAGCTTGAAACAAAGTTAGCTAGCTAGCTAGCTACACTGAGGAAGGTAACCTAAGAAAACAATAGCACAAGTAACGACTGCACAATTGGAAAAGGCAGAAAAGAAACACCGCTACACCAACGTAACATGTTTTGGGTTCACCCTGCTTTGAAGGTTTAACAAGGAAATAACAAACAAGACAGGACATTGAGAAGTGCTGCAATGACCAGCAGCAACAACATCTTTTTATTTTCTCTCCCACGTGTCAAAAACAGAACTTCAGTTTATTCAAAAGCGTTCTGTATTTGAGGTAGTGTGTCCCCTCAGAGCTGCCATAAAATTATTCCGTTTTTGAGATGTGGGAGAGAAAATAAAAAGAAGCTGTTGGTGCTGTTTGCTGTGTTATGTCTACATGTTGTGTGTCTTTTTTGTCTTATTAAAACAACTTAGTTACAGACTTGTGGTGTGGAGATGAAGACCCTTTTAAAACAAGCAACTATATCATCGTCCATCGCAATGTTTCACTGTGGAGGTCGTCACATGCAAGATTGTTAGACCTTGCCAAACCTTATTGTGAACAACTCCTGCCTTACGATGACTCTAAGGTGACACTACCTCAAATATAGAAGGCTTTTAAAACACAATATTACAGTGGTAGAAGGCTCAGTGGTCAGTGACTGTCAGGTGTCGGCAATGGATGGTGTCATCATACATCAGCCCAGCTCTATTTCACAGCCTGCTAAAGAGCACTCCTCCACAGGAGTAATAATAATAACAATAATAATTCAGAGGCATCACACATCACTGTGTATGTGTCTCTGAAACAAGTACTCCTGCTATTTTTTATGTAATATCCAGTGATGCAACATTGCAGGGTTAACTATAAATTAATTTTACTTGACATCATGCTGGGTGTGTCTCACATTATTGCACGTAATGCTAGCTGACCTGTTCAACCAGAACATCTGATTAGATGATGTAACATTGAACAGCATAGATTCTGGACAGAATAAAACAATAGAACAGGTCAAATGAGTGCGATACATGTGCGATAGTGTGAGTATAAGTGTTATGTACATGTAGGGAAACATGTATGTGACAGGTGGGTCTGTTCAAAACTCAGTCACTGTTCCCATCTTTGTTCTTGTTTAAGCCATTGTTTCACTTTGTTCTAAAGTCGTTTGTCCCGTCTTGCAGACCTGATGGCAAAAGTCAATGCAAGTCCAAAGAAGAAGGTGCAGGCCAAGTTGAACACCAGCGCCCAGCTAATGGCTCCTCCTGCGGACCCGTCTGTCAACGCTCCACGCAAGTTCTCCGGCTTCACTGGTAAGATCTGACATCTCGGGTTAAGTGGTCTCTTATTTATTCTAAACCTATTCACAAAAGACTGGTCAATGTTACAACAAAATTAACTGAGGCAATGAACATCTTATATAAATGGATGGTTTTCTCATGGTGAGAGGACAAAAGGAACATCCTGGATCAGAAAAATATGTTCCTCTTCTGTCTGATTCTTCTCGGGTGGAGGAATGGGCCCTTAACACACCACTCTTTGTCCTAAATAGCTTTTCCATCTGCTTTTAATGAATTAGATTTTTAGTACTGAGAAACTGCAGAACATACAATTCAGATTGTACAGCTAAAATCTATAGGCTCAATTAGTTATTGTCTTACAAGAGGAAATGCTTCTTGCAGCCAGGCGCCATGAAAACATAAATTCACAGAATACAAAACAATAAAAACACAAGAAGACAACTGAAGACATTAACAGCGCTTGTACTCTTCCCATGATACAGAACTCAATAACTGGTTCATGTGATAAAAGCAAGAAAAACAGCAACAATAAGAACAGGGATAAGATAAAGTGCCAAGCTGTGTGCACCTAATTTTTGGAAACCAATATCTCTGAGCAGAGGGGAGAGACAGAGCTTACTGAAAGGATGGTCCAGATTTGACTTTTCCCTGTGATTTGACTGCTAAACATCTCACTACCTTGACAATTTTTGCCCAATTGATTCTTGTTTAGCACAAACTAACAAGTCGGGGACAAATTCAGGACTGATTCTATGACCTGTAAAATAACACAAAAGCATCAGCTTTCTAACAACATTAAAAACTTTTAACCTCCTCAGAAAATGCAGTCTTTGCTGCACTTTCTTTGTTCATATTTCCACGGTGTTTGCAGTAAAGCTCAACAACTGATGTCTAGAAAGAGTTTAGTATGACAAGTCAATAAGCTTTTCCAATACAGAGTCTGGACTGCTGCAACTTTCATAATTCCAGGGGCAATTTAAGGCATCCATGAAAAACTCAAGTATAAATAATGAAACAGCTTTAAAGCAGGAAAAGCTCTGATTTGTATGCAGCCTGAGAGGCACAACTAGGACAGGAATTCCCTCGCGTCGGATGAATATGGATATGTGTATTTTGGAAACAACAGTTCCAAACTGTAATGTAACTGTTATCGAATTGTACATGTATTTTTGAAAATGTTTCAGAGAAGTTGTTAGCATTAAGGCAAAGTACAAAGGCTGAAATTTCACAGAAACTGAATTATCCCGATCCCGGACGAGCCTCCGTTATGTTACAACCGGCACAACATAAAGAGGAACACGACATCGGATTAGGTTCAGATGAATACTACAATTATTAACCGAAAAGGATCAAAAGAGAACAAACAAAAGCTGTCTTGTTTCAGGGAGTTGAGAGACTGTGGATGGAGTAAAGAACCACACCTTCACACAGGTGCCCTCAGGGAGGCATCAGTGAACTACACTGAAAACACAAAGACATAAAACAGACACACGCAAGCAAAAAAAATTACAGGATGCAGAATGACGTGCAACATTTAAACAAAGTCCCTCCAATCGATCACTGCAGTTTCAGAAAATTCAACCAGCCTCTGTGAATTCTGTACAAGCTTGTAATTTTGTCCAATCACTGCAACTTTTCTGCAAATTTGACCAATCAGTGTAGCTTCCTGCAAGTGCCACCAATCATGGCAGTTCCCTGTGCAAACAGCATACATGTACGCTTTATTTTTTTGTATACATTTATATTTTTTATAATTTTGTGCTAGCTGTTTTGACTGAGTTTGAACTCTAAAAAGATTTTGCTTCTTTGTGGGAAACCCCCAGGTGCACTTCATTTACAAATAAAGAATATTTTGTAAGAATTTTCCTCATCCTGAGTCTTTTTGGAAAGATTACTTGAAACACTCAGAACAGAGTGCGGTTTTATTCTCCCTGGAACCATTCGCCATTTATTTTTAATGAATTACACAAAAAAATATCACAACTTCTTTTTTGCCTTCAAAAAAAGGCTGCAAAATCCAGGAGGGAATGTAAATTGTTAAAATTCAGGATAATTTGTTAACTAATGTGAAGTACTCAATTTGTCAAACTGATCTCATCACTTGTGCTTTTCCACTTCACTGTCCTATCAGCTGCAAAGGCCGGCAGCTCCAGCTCCAGCCCGGGACCGTCCTCTTCCCCTGCCAGACCCGGCCAAGGCAGCGCCCTGTCCGCCCAGCTGTGTGACCCCAAACACAAGGACTGCCTCCTGCGAGAGTTTCGCAAGCTGTGTGCCCTGGTGGCAGAAAACAACAGCTACAATGTCAAGACACAGATTATTGAAAAGTTCCTCAAGAAGGGCTCAGGTGGAGGTCAGTGTCATTATTAGTTTTTTTTTGTTTGTGTTGTTTTTGTGGGCTTTTGACAGAATTCAGGATCAGGATTTCTACTAATAAATGTTCATTTCTTAAATCCTAGATAAGTTCCATGGAGATCTTTACCTGACGGTGAAGCTGCTCCTGCCAGGTGTCGTAAAAAGTGTCTACAACCTCAACGACAAGCAGATTGTAAAACTCTTCAGTCGCATATTCAGATGCAACCAGGATGACATGGTCCGTGATCTGGAGCAGGTCTGTGATCCATATGTTCAAACACATGAACTTTTATGCTCTGCGGAGCATCAAAAGTATACCACATATGCTGAATGTCTTATCGTGTAACTAAAAATCTTAGTTTCATTGATATTCTTAGAGTATAGTCTCCTGACTGTTCCTCTGTCATCATTTAAGGGTGATGTGTCTGAGACGGTGAGGATGTTCTTCGAGGAGAGTAAATCATTTCCCGCAGCTGCCAAGAGCCTCCTGACCATCCAGGAAGTGGACGCCTCCCTGACCCGCCTCGCCCAGCTGACCAAGGAGGACGAGCAGCAGACCGAGCTGGAGATTATTGCCAAAAAGTGAGACAGCACGTCATCATTTTCATCTTAATCAGGCTGTATAGTTAAATGCCTCAGATAAGGTAGTACTGCAGACCTGCAATATTAAAAACAGTTCTTCAGCCTATCCAAGATTAATTTCACTCCAGAGTAATTTTGTTTAACACTGGGGCTGTTTTTCTGATTTCAAGAGAATCCAACCCAAAGGCAGTCATTAAGTATATAGAAACAGACAACATTCTCATGGATGTTTGCTTATGTTGGTCATAACAGAGGTATCGGTATTAAACTGAGACTGTTTAACCAGTTAAAAACTCCTTGTAAGATCTTTAATACTAATAGTAATGTACTAACGTATCATTAGTAATAGTTTGTATACTCATAACACAAGTGATCATGTCTGTACTTCTCCACATGGTGTCTATATTTTGGTGCTACACCTGTCAGAGATTGTTCAGATATTTTTTTAAACGGCAAACATTTTACCACGAAAACAAACCATGTAAAATCCAGGGAGACAGTCCTTGTGATTTCTGTTCACAGTATCTGTAAATGTTGCAAATGTTTTTTTTCCTTGTTTTGCTTGCACTGCTTTTTATTGTTTGTTGCTTTTTGCAGTTTTCCCTTCTTTTCAGATTGTCTGCCTCAGGCATGTCAAACATGCGCACGCACACATGCGCACACACACAAACAAAAGCATCTTCATTTGAATTTCTACCCTCCACAGCAGCGGCAGCAGCAGATGCCAGAGTGGGAATATGTGCATTTGTCATAAATTTGCAGCTTCCTAGCTGCAAAAAGACAGAAACATTATTTTGTTAAAAGTTCTGCTCGTGTCATATGACGTTGATAGGAGTGAGGAAGCAAGCCACATGAATGAGGGTTGGAGAGGGTGGTCAGGGCTATCCATGATGGATAACTGTTTTTTCAGTGTCCCCTTCTCCACCACAGCTTCAAAAGTACCCAGTTTTCTTGCCCAAAGATGTGTTACCGTAGCAACGATACAAAACATTAAAACTGACTCAATAAAGCTTCTATAAAAGAGATTCACTATCTGAGAGAAGACATTAAAGGAACATACTTTTCTAATAAAAGAGACGTGTTTTTTTTATTGTGGAAGCAGCATGAGATTCAAAGCACAGTTTGTTATCCAGAACAAAGTAATATAATTATTTTATATTCACTACTTGTGTAGTTTTGTTTTAGAACCTTTCTGGTTACAACCGCTCATATTTCTGTTTCATAAGATGCTATAAATACTCCAGCATTTGCTTCACTTATACCCCGGTGCTAACCTGCCTTCTCTTCTCATCACAGATGCACCGGTAATGACCTGAAATGCATCATTCGACTTATTAAACATGACTTGAAGATGAATGCTGGAGCAAAACACGTGTAAGTAATGTTGTCTTCTGCCTAGAAGTTAATATACACTATTGTTCTTTCTACACTTTGAAGAAAGGTTATATTTTCATACCAAGATCGAACTCCTCTCTCATTATTGCCCGTTATGCAGCCTGGACGCTGTGGATCCAAATGCTTACGATGCCTTCAAGGCCTCGCGAAATCTGGGCGACGTGATTGATCGAGTGTTGAGGAATCAGCAGGAGGCGTCTAATGGTTCAGGACCCAGGAAACTCCTCACTATTGAGGCCTCACTCATGACCCCTGTTCAGCCAATGTTGGTGAGTGCCACCACCTAAGTGTGAAATACGTACACACGCGCTGTTTTTAATTATTCTCCCTTACTAATCTATTTTCTCTTTCATGTGAGTTCAGTGCAAAGCAAAATTTATTTAAGGTTTACAGAAGTCACAGACAATGAAGAAGGAAGATGAGCTTCTCATGCGCACTCAAAAATATTCGAGTTAGTCACTAATTAAGTTTAAAATACGTTATAGAGGAAAAGCACACAGCTAAGAATGTTGTTGCTCTTTCTGTAATTACTTGACTGCAAATTTAACTAATTTCCGTCCTCATGTGATTCCATCTGAGCTTTCTGACCCCATGAATTACTTGAGACACACGTGCATGTACAAAATGAATCAAATGAACGTTGTGTCCTCCAGGTAATGGCCTCATTTAATTGCTAATTCATTACACATTATGTATCCAGCAGTAGACCAATAACGTAATAATCAATTTTTGCTTCCAGGCGAGGAATGTGGGTTATCTGTGAAAATAAAGGGACTAAATTAGAAATAGATTTTCAATAAAAGACAGTAATTGTTGCTTTAATAGCTTTGGTTTTCAAAAGAAGAGAGGTTAGAAATAAGATATGACCTCCCTGAATTGTTGAAGTAATTTAATGGGACGTCTTTGTCCTAATACCAAAGGCACCGTTTGACCTCTTTATAAATGTTAGATCCAAGGCTTTTACTCTGTTGTATGCAAGAAAAAAATGGGTGCAGATAAAACAAATGTCTGTCACTCAGGTCAGAATGTTATCTATTCCTTTTTTTAGTAGATTAAGACCATACATGTGCACTAAGTATAAACAGAGCAAGCACATAAGAGAGGAGTGACTGACTATCAAACCATTAAAAGGATAGTTTGGACTTTTTCAAGTAGCGTTGCATGAGGTACTTACTAAGCTATATTTGGAACATTTTCAGTGCTTTACTTTGCTGTCAAACAGCTTTTTAGAACAGGAAACTGCCATTACACAAGCCAAACATCGCTCTCTTCAAAACAACCAGACTCGATTGGTAAAATCGGTAATTTTATGTTTCAGAAGACAGGAGTCACTGGTTTACCCCTGCCTCGATCGATGAAGTTTGTTTGTGTTTTTGTGTGACTTTGGTGTCTCAAAAGATTAGTTTGGATTTTTCCCAAAGTCAGACAAACTCGGTTCAAACCAGGAAGTGCTGACCAAATATGGATCCAAGATTCTGTGACTACTTTGCCTCATTCTGGCTTAAAATATCTTCAGAAACATATTTTTGTGATTGTTTCGTTGAAAAATGAGAAAGATTGTAACCAGGTGGCTGCCCCCACCAGACCCACAAAAGATCTTGTGAGAGTGATACTGTAATTTTAACACAAATTATTATCTTTCCCTGACCCTAACCACATGTTTTCTGTCCCCAAACCTTCCCAGATCTTTAACAAAACATTGTCACATTATAAAGCATAAAACAGTTAGTACATTACAGTTAGTATGTGCGCAATTAACGAGCAATGTGTACAAATCTCGCATGAGTTTAACAAATCTAGGGTTTCCCTTCTATACGTGACCGTTTCTAACAGAGACTCTGAAACTCGGATCAATCTCAGATCAATCATTGCTGATCAAAAATGGCTCAATATTCTGTTACTGCATCACAGATTTTAAGTGGCTTAAATCCATTTTGCTGCTCACCCTGTCCACAGCAGTCTATTACTTTGCTTTCGTGCTGCTTCTCCTCTCTGCTTCTCCAAACTGGGGGCGTGTCGACTGCAATCTACTGGCGCTAATACACTGCCCATGGAGTGAAGTACCTCATACAACCCCACTTCTAATAATCCAAACTATCTCTTCAAGCTGTGACTAGCCTGCCAGAATATTGAGTGAGATCCTTAGGGGTCTCACATTAGGAGAACTCCACAAGATATAGAGAATATGATGCTCAAACTGTCTCTGGCTGATGTCTCGTGACAAGACAAATTAACGGGCAGCAGCTGGACCTCACAGATAACTCTCAACTGCATTGCTGTCCCGAGTCCGTCTTTATAAATGCACGTATTAATTCAGCATGATGTAAAATGTGTTTTCCAAAGAACCTACAGACCATTAAATTGCACATTACACAGCAGACTTTAAATTGCACGGTATAAAAGTAAATTGAAATTAACTGCAGCTATATCACATTTCAGTTTACAAATGAATAACATGGTCCAGTTCCCAACTTCCCACAGGCTTACAGCTTCAGTAGCTTTAGTTTTAACTTCTTCTTCTGTTTAACAATAGTTTGCAGGAGATGAACAGCTTCCTGTTACATCCAGTAGACACATCAGGGAGAAACGGGAATTTGAGTTATGACGTTTCTTTATTTTTACGAGTATGAATGTATGGCTGCATGTAGGTAGGTAGATTGGGAGGAAGGTAAGGAGAGAGGGAGGGAGGTTTTTATGATGTACAATGAAAGGCTGTGACTCAGAATTTTAGCCTCCAAATTGTTCCTTTTTTGTGCCACACTAAACTCCTATTTCAGCCTGCATAAGTCTAGTGTTTTAGCCTACCTCAGGTTTGTTCGTCATTTGTTAAAACATCAGAATTCCACACAGTTGAAGAGAACATGTTTGCGTCCTGCTCATACTTTAGTTATAGAAACCTAATGGCGCACCACGGGGCTGCTGACAGTCAGTCCCAGCTGACGACAGTCAGTGTCAGAGTGGTTTAGCGACTTCACTGTTAGTCATCACTGGAGGACAGCGCGTCCCTGCAGCCAGCAGACAGGAGGTTCACTGCCCTGCCTCATGCTGCGCTCCATTTCTGTTACTCTTCTCCACTTCCATCACAGTTCATTTTAGGGCTGCACAATGTGGTTTTAAAAAGTTATATTGCAACACGGTTATTGAGAATTATCATTTTTGCAATATAATTTTAATTTTTACTGAAAATTAAAAAAACAATTAAAATCAGGATAATGTGATATTTGTGGGGACTTTTCTTTCACCTAAGGATCAGGATTTTTAGTCGAGAGCATCTAGGCAGCACTACAGTACCTCATTAAAATGCTGTTTTCTTTTTTAAAAAAAAACTGCAGTTTAGCTCTGGTTCTGTGATTTGGATATTGCACCTGGCCCTGTTGTGATTAATTGTGCAGCCCTGGTTAATTTAATTTAATTTGGTTAGTTTGTTTTGAGTCAGTTTATACAATTTACTGCCTTGCTTTAGTTCAGTAATCAGACTGACAAAATGCGAGTTGACTCAGGGTCTTCTCAGCTACTGACTCAGGAGCATCTCTTGCACAATCGTGTATAGATATCCAGGAATTCTGTTATGAAAGGGAAACTCCTGCGTCCTTTTCGTGCTTTTCGAATAGAAACTCCTGCTCAGTCATTAGCAAAAGGCAGTGATGTAGGTTATAATGCTGATGCCCTCCCCTCCCCTCCTTAAACGTAATAAGTAGCAACGTCATCATGCCGAAACCTTCAGGTCAGGTCAGGTCAGGGGAAAACATTTTTTACAATGGCTCGGGGGAAAACAGCATTTTGATTGTTCTGATCTAAAATAACGGACCTGCCCTTTAATATAGATGCTGCTTCTGTTCAGTTCTTGACTGTGAGCATGTTTGCTAATAAACTCAAACTCTCTGTGGACATTTTTTATAGAAACCAAGTGTAATTTAGGGTGTTGAGCTTTGAAATGCAGTTAGTGCGCTCTGAGCAGAAGGTGAATGAGCCGTCACATTGCCAATATAGTCATATTGATTAGTGTAACAGTGCAATATTACCAGGATATGCTGCTACAATATTGAGAAGGATAAATTGGGTTTTAGGTGAACATTGACATAAACACATGCCCACCAGAGAAATGAGTTCATGATTCAGTTTTTTTTTTTTTTTTCTGAGAACAGTACAGCCTCTGTCTCAGGTGGAAACAGCTTCTCTCTTGCTGTCGGTATAATTAACACTCTCTCTTTTTATGCAAAACCATTTCTGTTGTGATAATAGCATAACAGCAGCGTCTCTACAGCAAAGTCTGACGGGTCACGAAACGAGCAGTCAGAGGATCAGAGAGGTTGTAAACAAGCCAGCAGTTACGTCAAATTGCAGTGTCTAAACCATCTCATTTAGAGGTAAAACAAAAAAGTGAGCACACCTAAGATTTTCAGAACCAGGGAGTCTGCATGATACTCTACAGCACATAATTTGGCTAACCTGAGAGTTTTTCTAATTTGTCTGTATGCTCATGTTTCTTGACCCGTCAGATTTCTGCTCATTTCTGTCACAGTTCTGTTCCCTTATCTCTGCAGTTAACTTGGTGAGCACAGTGTTTTCATTACTGATAAGAATAATGGGAAACAGTACAGAAATAAAATAAAAATTATATATTAAAAAAAAAAAACAATTATCCTTTTTAAGGGTAAGTGAAAGTTGAATTACCACTGGCAGCACAGTCTAAGAGCTGACTTTTGCCACTGGAGTACAACTTTGAATGAAAAGTTTTTTTTTTTTTAGGGGTGTCACGACTCTCCACATCCACAATTCAGCGTTTATAAGCGTCACAGTTTTTCTTGCCATTGTTAGACTGTCGAGTCGTGATTTGTAAAGATCAGCAGATCATTGTTTTTATGCAGATGTCATTTACATTTTCATTTACATGTTTTTCTTTAAAACAATATTCTGTTTTATTGAGTGTAACGTAATGGCGATAAGCTACTCTGTGTTGTTTTTTTCATCACACATGCCAGACCCCGCAAGGCTGAGGTGGACAGAAATAAAAATACTGGGAGCATAGCAGAGTCTGCCTTTTTTGATCATTGAAATTTAAAGCTCATTTTGATTGATTTTCAACCAAAGTTAATTGTCATGTTTAATTTAGAGCTACAACTTTTTTAAAATGTCAGAAAATAAAAGAAAATGTCTATCACAGTCTCAGTCCAAGGTGATGTCTTTAAATATCTTGTTTTGTCAGTCTCAAACTCGGGGAGATTCATTTTAATATAATAAGCTACAATTAGCTAAAATTTCCATATTTGATAGGCTGAAAATGGCATTTTCTGCCATTTGTTTGAAAAATTACTTTAAAAATTAATCTACTATTAAAGTTATTCAGTAGTTTTTTAAAACCAGATTTAGTTGCCCGACATGACATTTTACTTGCCTGTGGCGAGCAGGCAGTCCTTATTGTTGAGCCCCGATATATGAGACTTTTGTTCTTTGCTGATAGTTTGGTAATTTACTGTTTTCCTTTTGTGATTTCAGGCTGAGGCGTGTAAATCCATCGAATACGCCATGAAGAAATGCCCCAACGGGATGTACTCTGAGATAAAGTACGATGGAGAACGTGTGCAGGTCCACAAGAGTGGAGACAGCTTCAGCTACTTCAGCCGCAGCCTCAAGCCAGTGTTGCCACACAAAGTCAGTCCTCTCTCCCTCTCTCTCTCTCTCTCTCTCTCTCTCTCACACACACACACAGATTAAATGTAAACACAAACACACACACACACAGCGTGAAGCTGTATGCCGATTAGTGTGACAATACGTGTCCGAATAGAATCTGCTCAGGTTCGCCCCTGCAGGATTAGTAACTTAAAGGTATTTTCCCAGCGTGAAATTCAAACATTTCCCACTGTGACTTTCCAGCATTTGCTCTCTCAGCGTGAGGTGGAGCTCCTTAAACATGCAGGGACAAATAGCTCCACATCATGTTCATTAGCCCTTTTAAACCACTAGAGGTTGCTGCTGCGCACACAATGTACAGTATACCTCACAGCACATGAACCCAGTAAACTAAAGAACACCAGGGACTTAGATATGAAGTACAAAAACCTTCCAGCTTTTATGTATGAGTGAATGTAAAAGCAGTCAGGGCTCAAAATAAATAAACTTTTTCCTTCTTTTTGTCCCAAATTCTACTTCCTGACTTATTGTCTCAAGGGAAGTTTTAATGAGCAGTAAGTTCAGAATGACAAAAATAATAAAAACTTTGGGACAAGTTCAATAGATTGTAATCAATCACATATTTTAACAGTGTAATTATAGTTTAGACACTTTCAAACACAGCACATTAGACAACATGTAAGAGAACACATTTATTTACAGTGACTGACAGGTCAAGCATGTGCAACTTTTCTGGCACAGAAAACAACCTTGAATATCCCTTCATGTTAACATTACATTTTTAGAGGGTTCAATATTTGTGACTATTTAGACACTGAGCCAAATGTTACAGACCTCGCTTGGCTTACCAAGGCTGCAACATGTGAGGAAAATACTGATGTCTACAAACGGATACCTGCATACAGACTCTGCTGGCATGTGGAAATGAATTTGAATGCCAAATCATCATCAGGCAGCATCCTCGGGTCAACTGTCCCCGGGTCCTCTGCTGCCAGCTTGATGGATCACCTTCTCTTCTCTGAGCCAAAAATAGCACATGTGACGAAATGTGACACTGTGTATTTTTCAACAAATTACTTAGGATGTAGACATACACACATGCAGTGTTAATGAGTGACACAGTGACACTTCTACATCATATGATGATAGGTTTGTGTCACAGAGGCATTTTGTGGGGTGAGTGAGTCATATATTTAGCTATAAAGGTTCCTGGGTGCACATATATCTATATATATCCTTTATTTAACCTGGTAAAAGCTTTATTTAGATTAAAATCTATTTTTTAAGAGTGACCTGGCCAAGAGGGCTGGATAAAACATGAAAATAACACACCCATGTTAAAGTGACCATGAATGACTTAATGAGCTAGCAGTCATTTACATTCACTGTGGGACTGTTAATATGTCACTTCATTAAGCTGCAGTATTTTTTCAGTTGATGAAGTAACCATTTAGATTCCCAGTATGTGGTCAGGTTATCCAAATAACTCCTATTTGGAAATTTTCTCTGACTTTCTTTTATTTTGTATCAATAAGTTTCTCTTCTGTCCCAGGATGGTCCCAGACGGGGTATCTGTGTGTCCCTGGTGGCATTTTTTATTATTATATAAGGATAAGGATAAGGATAAGGATAAACTTTATTGTCCCTTGCGGGAAATTTGTTCTGGACAGTAGTGCTACATGTGCTGCCACAACACACATATACAACACTTCAACAAACAGAGATTGAGCATACACATAAATAACAAAGAAGGTCAAACGGTCACAGTGATGCGCAAAATTGCACATGGCCCAATATTGCACATTTCTTAGAGCATCATTTTATGGTGCGGCACATTCAGGATCATAGCACCACAAGTCCACCGTAAGTGCGAAGTGCTAAAGTGCCAACTAACAAGATCCAATACAGCAATAGTCAAAATAAAACAAGTTACAGTAAGATAAAATAAATGAATAAAAGAGCAACAGCAAGATACATTTTTGAAACCAGCCAGATAAACGAGATAAAAAAACTAATAGCCAAGTAAAGGCTCAGTCCCCTAAGACCAAATAAAGTTTAAGTGACTGTTTTATTGAGAAGGGTGATGGACGTAGGGAGGAAAGAGAGTTTGTAACGATTAGTTATATATTTGCATGCTCTAAAACGTCTCCCTGAAGGTAATAGCTCATATTCAGAGTGCAGGATGTGAGAAGGGTCCTTAAGAATTTTGTGGGCCTGATTTACAGTGACCTTCTCAAAAACAGACGGTAGAGATGGGTAATTTTTTTGTCCAATCACCTTCATAGCAGATTTGATCAGCTTCTCAATCCTCATTTTGTTCTGGATGGAGAGGGTACCAAACCAAGCAACAAGACCGTATCTAATCAAGCTTTCGAAAACAGCATTATAAAAAGTCAACATAATTTTTGGGCTGACTCCGAACAGTCTGAGCCTGCGGAGAAAGTGCAGTCTTTGAGAAAGTTTACAGCATAAAGACTCAACATGCACACTCCATTTAAGAGAACTGTCGATATGCACACCCAGATATTTGTATGATTCCACCTGCTCAATAGTACAGTCGCCAATAACAACACCACTATGACTTACAGACGCCCTGGGGTCAAAGATCATTTCTTTAGTTTTATTCGTGTTTAAGATGAGATGGTGTCTCTCACACCAGTCCTTAAAGGAAACAATCTCATTAAAATAACCAGAGGGACTGTCACCAGCACTCAAAAGACTTAAAATGATAGTATCATCTGAAAATTTGATGATGAAGTTATTGGGCTGGCTGCTTCTACATTCATTCGTGTATAGGGTAAATAAAAGAGGAGAGCTCACTGCTCCTTGGGGGATCCCTGTACTATGGCTTTTAGCCTCAGAGAGTGTTCCATTGACATTAACCTGTTGTGATCTGTTAATTAAAAGAGAATAAAACCATTTGACAATCCAGGGATTAACTTGCAGGTTGATCAATTTCTGGATAAGCAGTTGAGGACAAACTGTGTCAAAAGCAGAACTAAAATCAGCAAATAAAATACGGGCGTAAGCCTTGGGTTTTTCAAGGTGCTTACTGACAAGATGGGACACACTAATAATAGCATCCTCCGTGCTTCGCCCCTGCCTATAAGCATACTGGAGAGGATCAAGAAAAGGAGATAGCCCAGGTTTGATACAATTCACAATGACTTTTTCAAAACATTTCATAACTGCACATGTTAGAGTTATTGGGCGATAATCCTTGTTTTCTAAGGGACAAGATATTTTAGGCACAGGGATGACTGTGGACTTTTTCCAGAGGGAGGGAACCGTGTGACTATTTACAGACAACTGAAAAATGGGGCACCAGGCCTCAGTTAGTTCTGATGCACAGTGTTTAAACAACAGGGCGGGCAGGCCATCAGGACCCACTGATTTCTTGTTGCACACTTTCCTAAAAATAGAGCAAACCTCTGTGGGGTCTATTGTCACACAGTTAGAAGAGGAGCAAAGATTATCAAGTGTTTCATACTGTTCGGGTGGAGAAGAGGACTGAGAATCAAATCTTAAAAAGAAATCATTCAAAGCATTGGCTTTGTCGACTTCACTGGAGGTGGCAGTGACTTTTTTAGAAGAAGCCATGTTTGTAATCCTCTTCAAGGAGTCCCAGAGTTTTTTATTGTCCATAGAGCTACAGCTCTGTTCAATTGCATTCCGATGTTTCTCCCTGGCCTTTCTGAGAACCACATTTAACTCTTTTTGAGCAGCAGCTGCACCTACTCGATCCTTGCGCTTAAAAGCCAGTTTCTTATTGTTGATACAGGCTTTAACCTCCTTGGTGATATATGGCTTGTTATTGGGAAAATGAATCACCTCCTTTTTGGGGACAACAGTATCAACACAAAATTTGATATAATCAGTAATGGTCTCGGTGGCCTCATTGAGCTCCAAATCATGAAAGATGCTCCAATTAGTACATTCAAAGCAACCTCGTAAAGTCTCAAGGCTGTCATCAGACCACTGCATCACCGATTTGCGTTGTGGCTTGCTGGACTTAAGCACTGTTCTGTATGTAGGAATAAGGTGGACAGTCAGGTGATCAGAGTTGGAAAGAGGGGGAAGAGACTTTGCTGTATAAGCATCCCTGATATTACCAAAACATTTGTCCAAGATTTTGTTATTCCTAGTGCTGCATTTTACATACTGATAAAATCCAGATAAAACAGGTTCCAGCCGACAGTGGTTGAAATCTCCAAGAATGAACAGAGGGGCCCCTGGGGTGCGCTGGAGTTGGGCGTGAGCACAGTCCATAAGGCGGTTAGCAGCCCTAGCTGCATTACCACTAGGGGGGACATAAGCAGCACAAATAATAATGTTTCCAAACTCTCTCGGCAAATAAAAAGGCCGCAAGGACACACAAAGCAGTTCCAGGTCGGGGTCACATACAGTTTCCATAATGGTGAATTGTTTGCACCAGTTATCATTAATGTAAACACAGATGCCACCCCCTCTCATCTTTCCTGAGGAGGAGTCCCTGTCC
>JAJHUR010139992.1:0-32609 GCA_027495735.1 Lutjanus campechanus | reverse complement strand
TCTGCAGCAGGAGTGTTGCTGTGGCTGAAGCTTTGCTCTGGCAGTGAGGTTTACTTCGGGCGCCACAGCGAGGAATTGATCAGTATCGACAGTGATATTGATGACAAAGATATCTTGAGGAAACAATTAGGAGAGCGGTGTAATGATTAGAGAGATCATTACAGCCATTTAACCTTGCTGGCATCTGCTGATGAGGTATGGACTGATCACTGGGCTTTTTTCTCGTGGTTTTGAGTCATGAAAGCTTATAATCAGTGACTCTGGGTTGTTTTGTCTACAATTGAAATATAATATCACATCTCCTCCTGCCCTTTCTGTCTCCAAATTGTCTCAATGTATCTTTTCTCATGAAATTACCTCCTTTGACTGAAGACTTTCTGGAGCCTTTTCAGCATCACAAATGGCCAAAATGAGTCTGAGAGCCTAAATTCAGGGTTAAATTTTAAAAAATGCAAGTTTATGGACATTTTGACTGCCTGAAACACCCTCCTTTGTTGAAAGCAGACACAATTGGCGATTATCTCAAAAGAAAAGCACAAATTAATCTCTGTCTTCATCTCCATGTTTCGTCAGAGGTCTAAATATCAGTTGATGGGGGGGTTCGGCTGAAGATAAATGTGATTACGGACATTGACGCAGCGTTAAAACATTTGAAAACGCTTCCTCTTCCGGTTTCGGCCTCCATGTTGAACGGCGCAGAGCGAGCAGTTCTCGTCCTGCTGTGTGCTGCTCCGGGTCACTCACTTCCTCCTTCATCTCCTCCCACCGAACACCACCACCACCACCTCCACAGTCACATGACCCGGGTAGTGTCATCACTGTGACACACACACACACACACACACACACACACACACACACACACAACGCTGCAGAGTAAAAGGGAAGGGAGGATGGAGGATGGAGATGAAGGAGGGAGGGGACCGGATGTGGGCGGAGGAGGAGGAGGTGTGGGAGCATCACATGGGTGACGTCACATCACGACCTCCTTCCCAGCATCCCTCCCTCCCTCCTTCCCATCACACACACGCTCACACACACCCATGCATGCACACACACACACACACACACACACACTCCAGTGGCAGCATCTCACAGGCGTCTGAGAAACGTGCGAGAATGCTGAAGGTCCATCGCTGGAAATGACCTCCTGTGACTCCACAGAGACATGTGACATCTCTTTTAGTAACAAGCAAAGAGGCCGTCTGAATGTGCGTGTGTGTGTGTTTCCATACGTGTGCAACATCCACAGTCTGCAGTGTCGGTCGGTTGTTCACAGGTACATTTGGAGGCGATTCGTGCTAGCTTGGCTGAAATGGGTTATTGTTTTTGGGGTTGGGGGCGCGTGAGGGACTGCAGATGTCCATATGATGTAGCACGCCCCCTTCTCCTACTCCCCCCAGTCCCTCGCCAACCTCCACGCACACACACACATAAACACTCGCCTCATCATCATCACGACCCATCACCTCCTGCAAAATGTCACAGCCGCTCTGCTCGCCAGCACTTTGTTCTGCTGCGTTTTGATGCGAGAACAGGCGACCATGTTTGATGCTGAGAGCTGACATGATGCCCACGCATGTGACGTTTAAGTACATACGTTCAGACTTGTGTGAGCGTGAGCTTGCACGCTTTTTTTGGCCCGCCATTTGTTCCTGCCTTCTGACATCGGCTGGGGACGGCCGGGACGTCTGCACCCGCCATCACCACCCCCACCCCGATAACCCCTCTTATTGGTATCAAACAGCAGCCGGTGGTCCCCCCCCCACACACACTACCCCCCCCTACACTGCACCACTGTTCAGCCCCAGCTGCAGACGCACAGCTGCGGTTCAGCAGGGGCGCCCTGACATCACCGCCTCCTCCCGGCCAATCGTCTGCTTTGTTTATTTTAAGCAACACTTTCTGCCTGGCCAGAGGAGGACATGTTGGCTGCTTGGCTGGAAGTTGCCATGTCTCTGCTGTCCTGTAGTTCACAGATCCTGTAACGAGGAGCAGAGACGCTTTAAAACACGAGTAGAGTTTGCAGTTTTAAGAGAAATCTTCTGAAACTGACCTCAAATGTAGAAATGACATCTTTCCACACAGACAGCCAGTCTGCTAGAACATTCTGATAACTCATTTCACACTTTTGCACACACTGGAGACGTTTGGTCTTGTTGCAACAGCTCAGACTGACCTGCCTGCAGCAGAAAGGCCAAACTGAGGTCAGTTCACTCCCTCAGTGAATCACTGCTGTCTCTGTCTGAGGGTTCGTAACAATGTTTACCTCTTTCAGTTGAGCACTTGTTGATCTTTTCTCAGATCTTGAATGTCTCTGGGCTCTTTGACTGTAAAGGTTGAGCATCAAGGTGACAATTAAGGACTCGTTACTGTCAAAAAGCATTAAAGCAGAACTATGAAGAATTTTCCTATAAAACAATGTATAGGCTTGTGTTAACATAACATATTTTCTCATTATTTTGCTGCGCTCAGGATGCTTTACCACCCCAAAGTGTGGGTGTTTGACAGCCTGGTAATCTTTCTGGTGTGTTTACAAACATCAGCTGATATCCTGCATATCATGACTGTCCTGTAAAAACCCTAAAAAGCCAAGCAAACCATTTACGAGGCCACTGGATCATCTGAAAATATGTTTCCACAAAGCTGATAACATGGCTGTTTTCCTTAGCTCCTAGATAGTTGACATTTTGGAGATAAGTGGTTTTCACTGAACAGAAACAATATGCTACGTCTAAGTTCTTCAATCAATTTCTCTAAAATCAAGTTTGTAACGTTCTAGTGTCTGGTACATCAACACGTATGCATGTATGTGTTGGTATTATTACTTTATGCCTTTTTTTTGTTTCATTTCAGCTGGACATTTTGAATTACATAAACCAGGAGTCAGGAAGGGAAACAGTTTGAAAAATGGTTTTCAAACTTTTTTGTGCCCAAGGAAAGACAAAATCTCAAAGCACACCTGTATTCATTTCCATGCAAAATGGCCTCTACCAACCTAACGAAAAGAGGCAACGAGCACTAGCCAATCAGAGGCAGAGTTCCTGGGGTGCAGGTGGGAAAGAAATAAGGCGTCAATCAATCAGGTCTTCACACTCTAATAACTGCCACCAACTATGCAAACAGCAAAAACTAGGTTCAATTTGACAGAAAGTTTTTAAAGGATTTTTTATGGTACAGAACAGGCCTCTGAATTGGGAAATGAGTGCATACAAAATACTCATAAAGTATTAAATAGTTTATCAAAAATTAATTCACAACTTTGTGTATTGCATATTGCAATAATTATGTAAGGTTGTCACAAAACACCAGTGCACACCTGGTCTTGCCTCATGTTATGGCTTTTGGGAACCACTGTAATACACTATAAACACACAGGTTCACTGAAGGGTTTGAAGTGGAGAAATATGAAATGACAAATGACTTCAGAGAAAACATCCTCAAGTACTGTGCACCTGTCTGCATTTGGTCTAGTACCGAGTCCTGTCCTCATATTTCACACAAAAAGTCAATCAATCACACTAATAAGTGTATCTGCGCATCTGTTCTTCTGCTGTTGTGACACGTTAGTTTCCCTTCATGGGATTAGTTTTAATAAGTTCATCTTATCTTCTCGTTCTTTTATTCTATGTGGACACAACGACTTTTTGAGCACAATGTTGGAGCTCGTATCAGATGTTTCTGAATTTGGGGTGGCCACTCCACCTTATTTCTGCAAAATTACAGAAAGAAACTACATTCAGAAAGAAGTCTATTTCATTCTTTATAACTAATGACTTAAAACTGCTTTTTTTTTTAGGACAGACGACAAATCAGAAATAGGATCACAGCTGTCACTGAGGAAACCAAAGTCATATCCTCAGTAATAGTGATGATGATTATGATTATGATTATACACACATAGCATATTTTTTGTAATATGTCTTAGACTAAACATCTTAAACTTGGTTTAAGATGTTTTAGGCAAGAAACATCATAAAAGGAGATAAAAGTCCCCACTACAAGGCCGGAAAGTAGGCAGAGAAGGCTTTGGAACAGCATTCAGGCCATAATTGTGAGAGATGTAATTTACAGAAAACATAAAAGAAAAGTTACATGAATAAATAAATTGTAATAAATAAAATGTTTTCTTCAGAATTTAAATACTCTGATAGTTTCGTATGTTCAAACTGAACCCAAAATGAATTTAGAGGCAGCAAAATTGTAAGAAAAAAAACAAGAAGAAGAAAAAAGAAAAAAAAGGTCATTTTAAGTGAGTTGAAATCTGTTTATATGAGTTGAAAACTTGAGCAAAACCTTGGCATTTATCCCAAATTATTCCACTTCATTCATTTAAAGAAGCAGAAAACTGCAGAAAATGGAGAAAGCATTCAAATTTGTGCAAAAGTTATGCCAATTTGCTTCCCAGTCAGTCTGAACATACATTTAAAATGTTTTGGCAGCTAGTCACAAAGGATTGAATTACAGTGGAAGAGAATTTGGACTCATGACTTCAGTATTTTCAATATGATGATAAATTATATACTATATACTTTTTAAATCTGAATCATACTTGTGGTTTTTGACTGTTAACCCATCTTAGAAGTCATTCCTGCATGTAGAAGCCTGTTGAAATGTTGGGAATCCAAGCAAAAAAAACCTGCCTTAGACGATATTTACTTTTTAAAAAGTAAATGCTGACGTTCTACTTGCTCGGTGGGATCAGAGAGTCGTGCAGAGCAGCTGCAGAGTTGCGGCTCCTCGTCTCTTTCAGCATTATTACCATAATTTGTGGTGGGAAAGGAATCGCTCATCAATCAGAAGTGTTGGGAAAGTGACCACGCCAAAGACCCGGGGCCGCTGTTTGAGCAGCGGGCTCACAGGGGTCAGCCGGGCTGCTCTGTGTGTGTGTGTGTGTGTGTGTTTTGCCATTAATCACTCCAGGTTTGAAGAGAGTGAGAGGCGTCACAGCCTTTATTCCTCCCTGCTCCTCATCCTCCTCCCTCACGGCCGGTGGCCTTCGCACCCCATCTGACCACCGCACAGAGGCCAAGGTCAACCTGACCCCCCCAACATCTCATCTCCCATCAGCCCTCTCCAGGAGTCACCCCTCACCCCTTCACACACACACTCAGTCTCCCTCCTCGCCTCACATTCCCCCCGCCGCGTCCCCTTTGTTCACCTGTTGTCCTGGAGACTCGATTGCCACTGAGACCACCCCTCTACTGTGTACGATGGCAGTGTGTGTGTGTGTATGTGTGTGTAGCAGAGGTCAGAACAGAAGCTAAAATAACAGATAATCCCACAGAACACTGGTCAGGCCATGACACCATGGAGGCCACTCAGCAACATCAACAACAAACGGAAAGTCACAGAACAGAACATTATGCTACACACTCACAACATCATATATACATAACACACACATAATTTAATGTAACTTTTAAAACATCTTCCGAAAAAAAAGGCCCCGTGTGCATCAATAAACTTGGTTGTATTTATTGATATAAAATAGAGAAAACTAGCTAATGTGTGCTAACTAATTATCTGAGAAATTATTTGTGGAAGTATATTTCAACAAAGATGTAAAATTAAGACAATTTGCTGCCATTGTTTTAGCTACATGCTAACATCAGCTTGCTAACATTCTCACAATAAAAATGCCAACATGCTAACCGTAAGCAGGTATGATGTTTACAGTGTCATAGTTCATCATAGTTTAGCATTATTGCAGCTTCCAAGCTAACGTTAAATGGGAACTTGTTCAAAATAGTCGCCCAAAGACGCCATAACTTTAAACAAAGTGTTGTCTTTTTATTAGTACTCACTGTTTGATGATCCACAGTGGTTCGGGTGATCCAGTGCTTGTTAAATGGTGTTTTGAGAGTTGCTGAGAGGCTGTAAAGTTCATTGGCTGACTGTGCCCTAAACAGACATCACTCCAAAATAGAAAAGAGGCCATTAGAGGGGAATAAACTAATTCATCAAACAATAAATAACCAAAATACTTGTTCCCTTTATGTTTTAAGTTATGGCATCTGTTGGCAGCTATTTCATACATGTACCTAATCAATTTTAGCTTGGATGCTGCAATAAAGTTGAAGACTGCATCTCTGTGGCATCTTCCACAATCACTAAATACAGCACACCTGCCTTCATTTAGAGGATCCTGCAACTGTGAGGTCAGGTGATGCTTGCTCCAGGTTTAGAACTAAAAACTGCCACTAGTGCTGCCCAACTGTTTACAGACAACTATTTGCATTGCCTAAGATGGCTCTAATAAGCATTCTAACTTTTTCTGGTTAAAGCTGTAGTGCGTAACTTCTGTCACGCCCTAGTGGAATTCTGTGTTATTACAACAATAAAGCCGGCACTTCCATATGACGTATGCCCAGGTGTACACCATACACAAAGTAACACTCTCTACACACCGTGTACACAAAGTAACACTCTCTACACACCGTGTACACAGAGTAACACTCGCTACACACCGTGTACAATTTCTTCCTTCAGGGCTCTCCAACGAAAAAAAGCGACGCCAATACAAATCCGTGTTTGCCTTCTCCGTCCGTCACTTTCATTCTTTGCTAATAGCCCTTCAGCCGAACGTCCAGGCTTTTTCTTTGTGGTAGAATCCACTTCTGAACCATGTCTTGGCCGCTTCTTTGGATTCTCCGCCATCTCTACCTGCGCTCCTGCCTCTTGTTATGAGACTCTTCCTCCCCCTCCCTTCTTGTTGTGCGGTAAAACGCGTCATCTCCTGTGTGCCAGCGCGGGAATGTCGCCGGTCGACAAGCAAATCAAAAATGATATATATTGGAAAATACCGCGGGATGTTAGAGGAGCCGATCGGCTTAATCAGCATTGTGTCATCTCCTGTAGTAGTGGCTTGGGTCAAACTAATTTGATACGGCAAATATGTTTTGAAAGGATTATTATCTGCCTAAATCTTATCAGCATTATAAACATTTTTACAGTTTAAGTTGCAGCGACTAAATATACCTGCAAAATGGGTTAGGGTTAGGTGTCCATAGTGGCTGCCATGTTGCACCATCATGTTTCTACAGTAGCCCAGAAAGGACAAACCAAACACTAGCCATAAATATGGACTTTCACACAACTTTCGCAACCACCATAGTTTCTCCTACATGCTTGGAGGGGGAGTATGAGACGAGTTGTACCACTTGCATTATTATCCCTGCCAGGCATAAGCACACACGCACGTACACACACGTGTGTGGGGTGCATAAGGCGTTATGTTTTCAGGTCACCCCATTCTTATGAACATATCTTAAAAGCATCTTGAACAAATTTGTTCAAACCTCCAGAATTCATGCAATAATTATGACAAAATTACACACAAACATCTAACTGGATAAAATGATGAGGTGACAACATTTTATATCCAAAAGGTCAGAGGTCAGCTTCACTGTGACATCATAATGTTCAGCTCTCTATCAGTCCTCTGCACTCTTCTGTAAAAAATAGTCTGTAAGTGAAGACAGCATGTTTCTACTTGGAAATTATTCACTGGAATCATACATGTACAGTGACAAATTCAATTTTTTCCAAATAATTACACTGAATACTTTCGATTGAATTCTTTCAAAGCTGCAGGTAAGTATAGTGTTAAGTTTCATATTAAATTCCTTCAAAGTCTTCACTACTTACATTAAATGAGTCTGGACAGACATGAATGTAAACTGTAACTTGCCTGGTTGGTGAAGACGTACAGCTGAGAAGCAGTAATTCTATTTTTTGACTGTTCAGTTTGACCATTGACAGCTGACTTCTCACTCTTCTGACAAGTTATCAACAACTGCTTCAGTTTGAAAACTTGCTTTAGATCAGGACAACATATGTGAAGGTCATGTTCATGTTGGTGGAACTTTGCAAATCTCTGCTAGCTGCATCTGGTCGTTGTGGTGGTATTGCAGTAGGTGTTTCACCATTTGTTGCCTGGTGGGTATCTGCACTCTAATAAGTGCGCTCCCCTAGCTCTTGCTGTTGCCAGTTTGTCAGATCCTGACACTCTCCCACCATCCAACGGTCCTCAGCTCTTCCAAACCAGACCAGGCTGCACACCTGCTCCTCATTGCCCAAATCAGCTTCCCCAGCTTCTCACTGCAAGATTGTCCATCACCTGCCTGTTAACTTGTGACACCTTTGCTTGGCTGCAGCCTCTTTCCCACTGGTTAGTCTGTTTTGACTGGTGAACCGTAGATATACTCTGCTTTGAACAACAGACACAGTAAAACTTGATTCACTTCAATCTACCTGCATTTGCATCTGTTACCTGCAAAGCCTTTGCGAGCAACAATGTTCATTCATGGGAACTAAAGCATGATTAATGTTTTTATGGTTCTGTTTAGGAAACTAAAACACTTGGCTGTGGTTATGTAATTGTTAGAAGACAGAAGGACATGAATTTTAACTGAAACATAATCTTTCCTTAGTTTTAGCCAAATGATTTTGTAGCCTAAACCTAAACTGCCATGTGCAGAGATTGTTGAAAGCAAGAAAAAAAAAAGTTGTTTCTGAGTGTTATTCATGGTTTTGTTCAGTTGTCTAATATTGAGGTTCATGTCTAGGGATAGAACTGGGGACACAGGACCCCACTCTTCTGTGCCAAAGACCTGTATTTTGTAATCCCACCATCACACTGTTCATTTCCTCATGACTTCTGTGTGATACAAGGACATAGAGCCTCCTGGATTGGGAAAAAAAAGCCAAGAATATAACCCAGGCAGCCTAACGTATTTGACAAACATTTGACAAAAGAAAGACATTTAGTATATGAAATATATTAAGAGATTTTTTGCCACACTAGCAGCATGGCTATGGATAGTAATGTTGTTCTGTCAGTCTGCTGTCTGTTTCTCAATGAATGATGGGATGGATTACGATGAAATATTGTACAGACACTCATGTTCCCAAGAGGATTAATCGTATTGGCCTTATTGATCCATGTTGTGTCACCATTGCATTTCACCACACCATTTCAGTTTGTTAAATACCTCATTTTATTACAAAATCCTTGCAGCACTAATGCTAATTAGCAAATCTTAGCATGCTAACAAGCCACATTAATGTAGTGATCCTAAGCCCCCAGGAAAAGTGTCATGTTTTGAGGCTAATTTGACATGCTGGCCAAACCACGTAATGACAACATCACATGATGCACTGCAGCCCAAAAAAGACCTTTTCCCATAAGCTTACATCTTACAGCTTACAAAATGGTGCACATGTTTTTTTGAGAGCCACAACCACCACAAAATGATTTGTCTTACTATCAGGATTTGATCAATTCACTCCAGAAAGATTTTGAAAGTCTGGAAGAGTCACATTTTATCCATTTTTATCCCCATTCAAGTTAGTGGAGGGGTTAACCAAAGTTAGCCACTTGCTAGGTGGAAGTCAGCTTTATTTGCCTCTGAGCTGTATCCAGTTCTCATTAGTATGTCCATGGGTGAACTCAGTAAATATTACCTGCTAAACAGAATGTTAGTATTGTCGTTGTGAGGCTGTGAGCTTGTTAGCATGCTGATGTTAGCATTTAGCTGAAAACACTGCTGTGGCCATGGAAATATTGATATGGTGTCACCTCCAATTTTGTCCAGCGGCCACTTACAGTATTACGGTGAAAAAATCCCCCTGCGGTCCACAAAGTATTTTCCCCATGAGCCACCATTATGTAAGAGACATCTGTAAAACTGTTCACAGGACGCCTCGAACTGCAAACAAGGTCACTTATGACTCTTTCAATTATCTGTTATTAGATGTTTGATCCACAGAGGTTTTATATCTGTAAAATTTCTCTTTTTTTATGAGCCATCAGTAGGCCCCAGTATCCAGTCTATAATACATTCATGGATGTGGCTAAGTACCGCATGGTGTTGTTCAGGAGACTGTGTTGCATTTAGAACACTTAAATGATCATAAAACATGCATTTACCATCAACATATTGCTGGAGCACCTGCTGTAATATTCTATGCTATGGATTACAATTTTATGCTTTGTTATGCTTTCCTAAGGACCTCTGCACACACTAATTTGCTTAATATATGACACATCCTTCCTTTGGGGTTCGTACACAACTTCTGCCTTCTCCCTCCATCTCAGTCCTGTCCCGTCCTCTCCGTCCTGCCGGGGGGACGGCCGGCTGCAGGAATGTGAGGCGAGAGCTGGGCCCGTCCCAACCGTCCCAAATGACTGCACACACAAAAAAGGATTTAACTCTTTGTCACAATTGTCCCCTCACACTCTGGCCTGCAAGAAAAAACAGCACAAGACTCCCTCAACCAAACCCCCCCCCTCCACATCCCCTCGCCACCCTCAACCCTGACCCACCCCCTCATTGTATACACCCCCCCTCCTCTCCTGCCCCTACCTTTCTCCTGACCCCGGCCGCGTGCATAAAAGACCCATCAGAAGTATCGCTGGCCACATTTACAAGTGAAAGAGGCCCAATAATGGAGCGGTTAGGGAGAAGAATGAGGAGACAGAGGGGCACTCACAGATGTGGAGGTGGGTGGGGAGGGAGTGGAGGGAGCAGCGTCCCATTGTTGCCCCCTCCCCAACTCCCACCCCCAATGGAAGGGAGGAAAAAGGGAGGGCTGGGAAGGGGTGAGGAGGTAAAGTAGGAGGTGAAAGTGGCTTTTTACACCCGATTTGTGATGGGGGAGGAAGGAGGGAGAGAAGGGGAAGGAAGAGGAAAAGAAAGAGATGAAAGGGAGTGAAGGCAGAGAAGAAGAAGAAGAAGAAGAAGAAGAAGAAGAAGAAGAAGAAGAAGAAGAAGAAGAAAGATTTTTAAAGAAGGATGGACCAGCTTCTCTTTCCTCAACTCCCCCTGTCTCTATATATATTCAATTATTGCCGCTCGCTCTGTCCAACAGGCTGCTCCAGCTGTTCGGGAGCGTGTGAAAACAGGCTCAGAGGTCACAAGAGGTGTGTGTGTGTGCATGTATATGTGTGTGTGTGTAGGTCACTGTGGCATTATTATGTATGTGTGTGTGCCTCATTGTCCAGAAGCACGGAGATGACGATACAGCAGCTGGGGTGAAGAGGCCTCTAAGCTGACCTTCGAACCCCTCCTCTTCCTCACACTGCCTGTGTGGTGGTGGGTGGGTTGGTGGGTGGGTGGGTTAGAGGGTGGAGGGGTGGTGGTGGTGGTGGTGGGGGGGTTAATGAAGTCATCATGGCAGGATCGTGGCGAGATGTGGCATATATAGGAGGCGACGGGGTGCCATCAGAGGACGAGGAGATGTTTCCAGAATGTTGGTTAAGTTGGTCACATCCAGCAGGTAGCAGGTCAACATTTGGACGCCCACAAAGAAACTGAGTTGGCTGAGAATCAAAGTAGCTGGTGCAGTTTGGCAGGTGTTTACTTTTGTGGATACAAAAGGTTTCTTAATGCTGAGTGACGAACTTTAATCTTAACAGACCAAATCAGTGTTTTCTGGAGGGTATGTAACATTACATTACATCAATACCTGTGTAATGTATCATAATTATAAAGTAACTTAGTGTAACAAAATGTGACGTAATTTATTGTGAGATAAAGTGACATACTGCAGTGTAACATAATGCATTCATTTGGCAGGTGAGATTGTGAGATTGGTGAACTTAGTGTAAGATAAAAAACTAATAAAGTTAACTTTCTTGTGGCAGACACTTTTGTGTTACACACAGTTGCTTACCGTAGTGTTAAGATATAACTAAATAACATTATGTAACTTATGGTAAACTGGTATAATGCAACTTGATGTAATTTTTCATTAAATAACAATGTAACATTACATTAATTTGGCAGATGTTATAGTCATTTTTTTCCCTCTACATACATTCAAATCAGGAGCAATATAACATCCGTTTGGGCATAAAATCCAACCCTAACTCATCTCTGTATGGAGTTGGCCTGCCATCTCTTTCCAAACATTGACTAAATCATCAATCAGGGGAATGCAAAAGTTTGAAGAAAGAAGTAGGGCTCCTTGGGTTTTCTTTAATTTCTATAAGGTATTACAACCACTTTCTAGACACTTACAGGTTGAGCTAAAACAAACAAATAAACTGTCAGGTTCTGCAGATTCCCTCACAGCAAGTGACCAAATCTGTTCCTGTTCCTCATCAGTGACGTCCTGGGTGCAACTTTGTGAAACATTTTTGATTTTAGGTAGACATTTAATACAGTATATATGATCAGATACATGCTGAATCTTGTGCACAAATAACTAATTAATAAAAATAAATAATTTTATTGCCGGCATGACAGTCCAACGAAGAAACAACTTGAGGTTGGTTTGTTTTTGACTCTGGAGGAAGTGTTTTTAACTTCTGTTCAGCTCTTCATTCATATCCAGAATACTGAAGACCTCTGACACCTGTTCATTTCCGATGGAGAAACTATTAATTTCCTGCTGAAGCTGATAGAGGAGCTACGTCTCCGCTGGAGAGATCATATCTCTCCAGCCTCCTGTTCAGCACTCAGAAGAGGTGACGAACAGCAGCTACACTCATTCTCCATCAGTGACAGGTGGAGAACAACAGCATGTATCAAAACTCAGTTAAGAGACGCCCATATGTCCAGATTTAAAAATAAATTTAAAAATCAGGCCTATGGAAAAGCTTAAAGCTCTGAAAATTTGCTTCTGGGCCATGGAGACATAATTATAATCTGGCAAAAAAAAAGGCTGAGTATTATTATCTAACTTTATAGGCTATTATAGACTATTTCTGTTTTTCACCTGAGTGCACATGGAAGCAACAGTGTGCTTAAGAGAAAGTTCATGGTTACAGTTAATTAACACTGAAGGACCAGTTTGCAGGATTTAGTGGCATCTAGAGGTGAGCTAGCAGATTACAAACACCTTGCATTTCTCTTCCAAATGTGCAGGAGAACCTACGGTGGCCATCAAACTCAAGATAAATGCAAAAAGGCATATTTAGAGCAATTGTTTGGTTTGTTCATTTTGGACTACTGTAGAAACATGGCTGTGCAACATGGAAGACTCCATTAAAGCAGATGTAGATGTTCCTAAAGGTGTCCAGCACATGTATGAACACATTTTTAACAACAAATCTATGCTGAATCATTGTTATCACCAAACAACTCAGTAGCTTTTAACTGTGGAGCTCCTCTTGCTGTTGACCGAGTGCACCATGATCAGCTCAGCTGTGATACACAACTGGCTGCATTACTTTCATGTAAAAAGTCTATTAAAAAACGAAGATATGATAACAATCGTAATTGATAACTCTGTTGTAATAAATGGCTGCTGTGATAATGATAATAGTGATAATAAACCTTAGAACTGAACGTAATGGTACAGATCAGATCATGTTTCTTTTATTATCACATCAATTGATGTGGTAAACTAAACATGAATGTCCCATAGTTTCATACAATCCCACATAGTTGATGTGAAAGAGAACAGAGCAACAGTTTTGTTGTGCATGTCTTTTTTTTTTATTACACTGTATGGCCAGAAGTTGCATTTGGCTTTACAGTAAGCTTCAGTCATCAACGTTCAGGCACTTCAGCAGAAATTTAGTGGTCACACAGCCCTGGAAGATGCCAGAAGCTTCAAAAAAGAGACACAAACAACCCTAAAAATTATGGTTGCGTCTGATAGTGATTGTTGTGGCATGGAAGGGTAAGAGGTCTGATTAACACTGATAATATATTCACTTTCTGGCCTCTGGACGCATTGAAACCTACATACCAAAAACAACTGATATTAGTGTCCGGTGGAGGTTTGCAGGCAACCTTCTCTGTGTACTAGAAGAAAGGAAATCAATCTAAAAACTGATGGCTTCATGCATGTTGCCTCTCTGTTACAGACCCCTGACTGTTATGTGTTTGTACCATGTGTCAATATTTATTCTGCCACCGTGTCCATGAGTCTTTGCTCCGATGAGAAAATCTTCTTCATGCTGCATGTGTAAATTCAATTAAGCTTGATTTTTGTTGCATTTCAAACGTGGGACTTGCTGCCACAGATCTTCATACAGCCACCACTCAATACATCAAACAGTTAATGCTTAACAATCATTAATTACTTGTTAACAATTTCTAGCAAAGTACTCATTTTGGCAGAAGCATACTGACTTCTTGTACACTTTAACATCACAAAAAAACTGTAAAACTATTCATCTCAATGATACATCAGGTCCATTTGATCAATTATAAAAGTAAAGTGCACTTTTAGTGTGTTTAAACACACCAGTAAAACATTTTACACTTAAGAAACAAAATACATAATATAATCTATTATAGAATTCACTCAAGAGATGCACTGAGCTGCAGGTGAACTCTGCTTCACCTCTTCCACTCGTGTCCAAATGAAGTCTTCACTGCCACCTGATGGCAGAACTCATGATGTGCATTAAACCATGACATCAACCCTGCTGGACAGTTGCAAAGTAATACTCCAGTTTTTTTTCAAGTAAAATCCATTGTCTGCCTCAGATTTCTTTCCCCATTTTTTAAAAAACAGACATGGCACTCTTCAGACAGGCCCTCTCTATCGCTGGACTCGCAATACAGCCTTCTAGAAGAGAATATTTTAAGACATTGTTCATATTTTAAACATACTCTTAAGTAGTGTTTGGTACAGCACATGTTGGATGCTGATCATTTAGAGGAAAACTACAACTTGCTGAATGAAGTCATAAGATCCATAAGATTCATTCATTTAAATGAAAATTTAGTTCTTATTTAAGGACTTGTATTGGTACATATTATAATTATTATAGAATATCAAATTATATTGGTTGGATTTGGATCAAAACCAATGATGGCATGAAAACATCTGCCCTACATTTCTTGCTTAAAGCTCTGGTGTATTTCTCAATCTTAGTATATATAATTACTTCCCCATCACTCAAGGTGTCGCTCAGTCAAACCCTCTTAAAAAAAACTCAATAAAACAAAAAGTAAAATAAAATAAAACCACAAATGTATTGTAATCAACCTAAATTATAAAATATGATATGAACTGACACCCGAGCACTGACCTGATACCAGTGTGTTTAAAAGAACATACATACATACTAATTGATTACATGATATTGGACTGGCGCGCAGAATCATGTACTCACTGATACTCAATTAAACATTTTAGCCTTTCAAGGGTATTTCCAAAACTGATATCCAATATTGGATCGACCTTATATGCAAGAACTCACATATCCCCCCCAAAAATTCTGATGTATTAAAATCAACAATCAATATTTCATAAGACTTTTGGCCCCTTTTAGGGAACCTCTGATCCCTTTTGGTAAAACTCCACAACTTTAAGAGGTCAAAACAGAAAATCTCCATCAGTGAGACAAGAGGCTGAGTTCCTCCTTCCTTCTCCTCCTGTGGGCAAACTGGGAAGCTTTCCGCAGTGAATAGTGTGACTGCATGAAAGTGGAAGGAGGGTGGTGCTGAGAAATAAATACTGGATAAATAGACTTTTTTTTAAAAAAAGAAAAGAAAAAAAATCGATGGCCTCCACTGATGGCAAACCAGTTGCAGCTGAAATCTGAAACCACACTGTACCAACTTATAGCTTCATAAATTAAAGGCAGAGTTGGGTTTGAGGTAGAGCGTGGCACTACTCCAGGTTTAGACACTGAATATGCTCAGGGAATAAACTCTCCTGTGCTTGCGGTCGTACTGACTGCTCCAGCAGCGATGCCTTCAGAGAAACTCAGCAGCACAAAACTGCTCTGAATTCTGGGAGTTACGAGCTCATTTCTCCTGATTCCTAGTGCAGGAGGCGTCCTCCACTCTGAAGATGCTGCTCTGACCTCCGCGATGGAGAAACAGACGTAGAGATCTGTTTCTTTCCACTGACTCACCTTTAGAAGGAGTTTCCCTTTCAGTCCTTTAAACATCAACAGCAGCCCCCTCGACTCACAGGAAGAGGTTGATTTTGGCAGGGACAGCCTTACAGCCCGTAGACGAGAAGTACTGTCCCTGGACGGGAGAGTAGGTCATGTCTCCCCCTACTGCCTCCACCACGTCACTGCGGGCGCAGCTGCCCCGCTGGCAGAGCTGCGAGCGGACACAGCGCTCCACGTGGCGTCGGTTCAGCGGCAGGAAGGGAACGAAGCGGGTGATGAGCTTCTGCTGGATGATGCTGGAGTGGTGGAAGCCGCCTGGAGAGAGAAGCTCACTTCAGTTTCCTTCATCTGACAGTAACGTAACAGCACTTCAGCCTGCACTACGCTGGCAAATTAGCTTGTTTGATCAACTGAACAAAGACAAGCAGCTATTTCATCTCACTGTGTCCTACATTTAGCTCATTATTGTTCAGCGCTGCAGTGCACTGAGGGGGCTCAGAATCATCTCAAAAATATTATGGTATACTAATTAGTGAATATAATTCCTTCTATTCTATTCCTTTGTTTTGCTTTGTTTTTTTTTTGTTTTTTTTAAGAAATATGAACTGATAAAACGGGAAAAGTCACACACTTATTCCACATCAATCCTTAGTCCAGACAATGTCACAAAATAGTGAATAGTGTTCATCACATTTTTCCAAGTCCAAAGTCAAATCTTAAAGTTGTTTATTTTGTCTGGAGCTGCAACTAATGATTATTTTCATTATTGATTCACCTGTTGATTACTTTCTTGATCAATCAATTAGTCATTTGGTACATAAAATGTCTGAAATGAGAATACGGAATAATGTTGATCAGCAGTCAAACAACACTTACTTGTGCTGCTGTTGTACACTGTTTGTGCGATGGCTTCCTGCAAGTCGGCCCATTTGATCTCCTCTCTGTCCTGTCCAGCCTGCCGGTTCTCCAGCGCCATTTTGTTGATGACCTCTTCTCCTGTGGTGCTGCGGGGAAAACACACAAAACACATTCAGAGTCCCCAAACCTGTGTCCAGTGTCCATCAGAGAGAATTTTAACCCCTGAATATTAACTTTTGATAAAATAAGGAGCTATTTTCGACTTGAAGTCAGAGGACAAACTTGGACAATGTTTCCTCCTTTGATACAAACTTCAACTGAGATTCACACAGGGGTGAGAGGATAAGTCTAATTGCTGTAGCCTGTCAGTTTATTAAATTACAGAACAACCATTCATAATTATTAGATTACTCTTTAGGATTTCCTCTATTTACCAGAAACCATGGTGGCTTGTAAATTTTGGTCTCCAATAGCAGTTTCAGATAAATCTTCCCTACGAAGATTAGCACGACATTAGCACTGCATGAAAAAATAAATCTGTAGCCAATACTGTGCAATCAAGTGTCCCTGGTGATCCTCAAGATGGAAGATAAAATCGTTGCCAGTGTTACTTTCCAGAGCTGTAAATTCCTGTCTCATAATATTTCAAACTGCTGTGCAGTGTTTCTGTAACTAATAAACTTTCAAACTTAAGGATCTCTTACCCAAACTGTACTTCCTGGATTGTATTTCATCTTTTTACCCATATTCTAAATAGCATGCCCCCACCAGTGTGTGTGTTTGTGAATGTACCCGACGAAGACGTAGATGGCCTTGCGGTAGTTGGTGCCAAACACAACGTGAGAGGGGCCCACGAAGGGCTCCAAAACGTCAACGAGACCTGGAGGCATCTTCTCCATCTCATCAAAAATGAAAACAGAGCGAGCGCACTCCGTCAGGTTCCCCTGCACCCAGCGCTTCAACTCCCCCTGCGAACCAATGGAGGGACTGTTAGTTCTGACAGAAGAACCAAAGGCTGCAAATAATCTGTGCATTTCTCTTCTGCCCACCATAATTTGCTTTCTGCATGTTAGGAAAATTAAGCGTTCCATAAGAGTGAACAAATCCTGCTTCTCTGGACACATTTAATCTGTTTCAGATAAAGCGTTTTGTCACAAACTTGTAATTACTCATGACTGTCTCTCAAATGACTACATTAAGATTAACATTGCCAACTCACCCTGTACTCCTTGACCCGTTCAGGTATGGGGAAGTGCAGTGTGGGAATAAACTGGTGGACGTATGGGCTGCTCATTGCCGAGCCATAGAGATGATTTCCCAGCATGGAGCTGACCAGCGTCTTTCCTGTCCCAGAGGAGCCGTGAAAGGACAGCACCAGGGGCCGCTCAGGGCTTTCATTCTTAAGAAACTTCACAACTTCCTCTGACACAATGTCCTGGGCCAGATGTTGTCCGTAAAGATTTTTGTAGAGGTCCCACTCCAAGTCTGATGAGTAGTCAGGAAATAAAGAGACGTATGATGTTAATTTTACCATCCATCCTCAACACCTACTTGGCTGATGACTTCATATATCACATGTGCCCCTTGAAAAATTACTGAAATGATTGACCATTAATCAAACTAGTTGGCAACTAATTTTCTTTCATCGACCAATCAATAAATTGACCAGATGTTGCAGCTCTACTCCACTCATGATATCTTTGCCTTGTTTTTTTAATCTGTGCACTGGTAGGTGACAGGAGGACCCTTTGGTAACCACATAAAGGGACCCTTACTAAAAACGTTTATGTTGTGGATTTATGTTTGGGGGGAAAAAATCACCCAATATATATGGTTGTCAAATATTTTCTAGCTCTCAAATGTCAGCATTAGACATCAAGAGGTAGTGATGAGCTCTAGTCTGTGACTGTGAATTGACATGAAATAAGTTGTAAATCTGGAAAAGTAGGCCAGTTATCAAAACTTGTGTTACATTGTGTCACATTTTTACACTTGATATTAAGAAAGTTCCCCAGAGTTTAGAGCTTGCAACATGAAAAACAATTATTTATTCCAGTCTCTTCAAACAGTGCCTTCAATGTTTAATAGCAGAGATGACTTCCTGTGTTTTGCTAACTAGCATAAGAGCCAACTAGCAAAGCAGTTATTACAATAACAGCACCAATTAGCATTTCGTGAGCACTGTAGACCAAAAAGACCAGTTAACCAACTCTTTCTGCCTATGAATAAAACGTATAAAATATGTTAAAGTTACCATTACGTGGAAAAACTAGCTAGGTTAGCAGTGCATTCTCTTTTTAGCCTAGCTAGCTGGCTAACAAGAAGTAACACCCGTCAGTTAACGTTAGCTAGCTACGATAGATATATCAACTTACCTCTGATGTTTGGCTTAAAATCGCAGTCACAGCTGTCTGATATGGTGCAATAAAGTTTCTGAAAAACGCCACAAACCGGGTTACAAAGGTATAAAAACAGCACAGACAGGGTGACCAACATTTTGGCTGCCCGCTGGCAGACAGATGAAACCTGGATCTCTCCTCAACTCAGTTTGTAGTTTCTCTTCTTCCAGAACGGCGCCCGGAAACAGGCAACGAAGTGACAAAGAGGACTACATTTCCCAGAGAGAAAACGTGTCATGGGTCGTACTGTGTTGTACACGTTGGAGGATCACAGTCCAGAAAGCACAGCGGTAAACATCTGGAAAAATAACCGACTTAAAAAAAAAAAATCTCTCTGCAAGCAGTATTCAATTTGAGATAACATATTAATTAATTAATGTGAATATACGGGACATATTTGCAAAACATCAGTTACTTATTTGGGACCGTATGGGCAGAATAGAATAGAAATGTTGTAGGAAACAGTTTTTATTATTATTAGCAAATAATCCAACAGAAAATAAACTTTTAGACACTTGAAATATTTGTATTTGTAATGAACTGTACCTGTAACTGTATTCTTGTATAGAAGTAAAATACAGGAGAGCAGAACTAGAAAGAAAATGTCATTTATACAGTAGAGGGTGCTGTTAACGTGGAAATGGTCCATTAAGGAGCCATAATGCAACTATTATAAGTATTTTTTTTAGCGAGCTGAACTGAAAAAAAGTATAGTTTTATAATTAAGTAGGGAGTAACAAACCTTTTAAGATGACAAAACTGCCGCTTCAGAAAGTCAGTAGATGTAAAAGGTTGCTGTGTACTTACTGTGTGCTCCTTCACACATGCATTTGTGATTACACCATCTTTCCTACACTAAAACACAATTTGCAACCTCAAATTTCATAACACCTTGGTTAACATTAAAACATCTCTGATTTCTTCAAATAAGTGTTAGAAATCTTTAAGGGCTTTCTATTTCTCAATATGCAGAATGAGTTAGCTTTAGTGGATGCTGAGAAATGAGCATCAGGCATGTAACTGGCAGATGTATGAGTTTTATTCAATAAACTGGCTTGACAGTGAGGTAAACATGTTTATTTACATTTCACATTTCAAATAAACATTAGACATTAATATGTATTATGATAATAGAAATGCTCTGTACCTGTGTGCTTTACTCGTGCAGACAGGGTCAGTTCACTTCAGTTCACTCACTTCATTGACATGACAGTGATAATGAGAGATGCAATGTATGTGATAATGTGAACTGTACAGCTTTAATATTGAAGGAAACAGGAAGAAAAAGAGACAAAGAGAAAAAAACAGACAAAAACAAACAAAACTGAACTGAAAGTGAACTGACCCCAACACTGATTACAGCACTCATTAAATATTCACTTCAAATTAGAAAATCCTAATGATTAACGCATGAGAATGAACATAATACAACATATGGATATGTAGATACAATGTTATTCTGTTATTGCCCTGTACAATAAGGCATACAGTTCATAGTTGTAGATTTAGGGAAGGTCCAGCCTTCAGTAGATATAAACATATTTCTGTGCATTAACCAAACAGACTGAGGCACAGCCCCATCTCAGTAAAATAAGAGTAAAAACTCAGTATTTTCATGAAAAGAGATCTCAGACTTTCTCTAAGAGAACAAACCCATGGTCCCACAACAGGACCTGGCACAGTACTGCATATTTACACTAATATATAACTTTCCATTTTGGTTCATTGGGGGACAAATTAAGTCTTCTGGTAAGAAACTTCAGGCTACAGTTCATTTATGACTCTGGCATTGACACATTGAAACATGAGATTGTGGTGAGGATGGTTAATGAGAATACAGCAGCCTGTGATGCCATGAGACTTACTACTATTATCAAATTACAATAATATATCAATTCTATGGACAATGATCCAATATTTGCTGATATCACAAAGTCTGCCCTAATGCAATTTCAATTCAATTCAATTCAGGGGCCTGCAAATAATATAAACGACATGAGAAGATATCATATGCCCACTTAACACAACCAGTGGCCATAAAAGAAAAGAACAGATAAATAACTGTAAATAATTGTAACCGTTTAGGGGCAGTAAAGCTTACTTTAAATTGATGTGACTAACAAAAATAAAACATGGCTGAACAACAAGAACATATAACAAAAGTGTAAAATTCGGCTCAATAATAATAATAACTGTGAAGGTTCATAGACATAGACGTTCCATGGGAATTTTGAAATAAAAGCGTATTTTAAAGGAGCAATAAGTACCCATTGCGTGTGCAAAAATGAGTGCCCGTCTCACTGCCTGCCAAACTCCATTTACATTTTGCTCAGTTTAACAGTTATTAAACATCCATGCCTTCTACAAGATTATTAATGGTTTCTTACAACTCATAAATAGCATTAATTTGAACTAATGTGAAAAACGGACATACAAAATGATGAATGAAAATTTTAAAGGGGGACACTGTGGCTGTAGCGTTCAAGTCAAGTGAAACAAGTATTTCAACTTAACATGTTGCCTTAATCTCTGATGACACATTGTGGTCATTTCATGATTTATGTCATTAAATGCATTACAGTTTTCTCCTTTAAAAATGTTGATATGGATCAATGTTTTCACTTTGCATTGATGATATCTGACTGTTGATCATTAAATCAATATATCGATCCATATCGATGGAACGTTGCTACCTCATATTTCCACTGCCTCCACCATCCTGCAGCCACTCTAACCTTAACGGTGTATAATTAAAGCTGCACTCAGTATTACACTCTGGTACAGCATTAGAAATAAACCACTTAGCATGAGAACAAATCAGAAGGTAACATTCATCCTGCTGACGTGCTTTTCAACAAGAATCTGAATCCCAGCGAGCTCCAGAGAACCAGGTTACTTTCACCTTCAGCTATCACAGTCTGTCACATTAGGGCAGGTTTTAACAGACAAAGGCAGCGCACGTGTCTGCATGCTTGTGAAGTGTGTTTGTGGCTGCAGCCTTGCCGTTGCAAACGGCTCACGGTCTCCCTTTTAATGCCGTGCTCAAGGGTGCTCAGAACCTCAGCTGGGAGGAGGAGCTGCTCTGTGTCCAACAGACTGTCCCATGTATGAGTGAGAACATGACAAGGAGCTCATCCTGGGTAGACAAAGCTACTAGAAACAGGTCTGTGGTCAGCGCGGTCTGACAGGCGGCTCCAGTTTGTTGGACAGGGCGGTCAACACCTGGTCAAACTTGCTGTATCGCAGAGCCTGGACCTCCTCGGCTCCCCTGCTCCCCCACAGCAGCCTCATCTGGAAGTCAGTGAGGAAGAGTTCAAGGACCTCCGCCTGCTCCTGGAAACCTGCAACATCAACATCACGTCACGTTATCAGTGCATCAACAACAGAGTTTGTTCATAATAATTTTGTTGTGAATGATTTTTTTTTTTCACTTTAAAGGACTAGTGTGTAAAATTTAGTGTCATCTAGTGGTGAGCTTGCAGGTTGCAACCAGCTCGCCTTACCCTCCCCTACTAAGCCTGAAGGAGTCTGGTGAGACTTAATGCTGTCACAATGTCCTTCTGACAAGTATTGATCAGATATTGAACAGCCAATAATTTCTTCCTCTCACCTTGGAGTTTGCTCTCAGCGTTGGAGCGGTAGATGCCCCCGAGCTGAGCGATGGTCCTTGCTGCCCCCAGGTGGAACATGACCACGTCTACCCCGACTTCGACCGTCTCCCACGGCTCTGTCCCCTCACCCACCGCCATGCTCTTCTCCAGCAGAGACAGGAGGGGTAGGACGTGGGGGAAGGTGGTGTTGGACAGTGGACAGCTTTCTGTAGGACAGACACACGGACAGAGTCATTTTTTTTTGTATAAAGGAAGGTGTGCTCGACAAATGGACCATCAGGAATCAGGCTATAACCACATACCTCTCCCGTCGTTCAGACTCTTCATAAACGGCCTCAGAGTTTTCTCGTAGAGAATAGCGCCCTCTGTGTGTCGCTGCCGTAATGCCGTCCAGGTCTGCTCCAGACGGGACACCTGAGAGACACAAAAACATCACCATTAAAACCATTGACAGTAAGGGTTTCCAGATGCAGGGATAGGGCCACAATGGTTGGTCAGGAGATATAACCTTACTGTTTTATCTTTGTTAACATTGTTTATAATGAATTATTGTTATTTTCCTACCTGTGACCTGTCCCTGTGGTTGCTGTACTTTAAAGCCACTACAATGAGTTTTTAACTGGCTATGAAACAATCTCAATTTATTATTGATGCCCCAAATTACCCTCTATATATTTATTCTTAATACCTGCCACCATGTCGTATTCTCCTTGAAATCAGACAAAGTTACAGTGACTAGGGCAAAAGCCAGTTAAAATTAAAGATCAGATTTTTGTTTAGATAATTTTATTTTTGCTATTAAATGTTGTGGTTATTATGGAGGACACACTACCGCTTTTGTTCACAGGGGCCTCCAAGATCAACACAATATTAAAGTTCAATGTAGCCTTAATAAGTGTGCTTTCTTTTAAATAAAATTGTATTTGTGTATGTTGTATGTTAAAGAGGGATTCAGTTTCTCATGATAAATGTTTTCTGAGGATACTGGTTGTGTGTACTTTGTTGTACAGCTGGGTTTCTCAACCTTTTGTAAGTTCTGTCAAAAATTTCAGAGGACCACCTTTCAAAATCACTGATTGAAAAACATAACGTGCTCAAAAAATGGAGAAGGAAATGAACAGCTGTGACAGAATTTTGACCACATTCAACACAAAGTGCTTTCAGCATCACTGCCTGCCAATATGAATCCAGATTTAATGTATTCAGGGTCACAAGCTTTTTAATTTCCCCACATTCCCACACTACTTTCAAAAAACAATCCATCTGTGTCTTTGCATCTGAGTGAACGTTAGAAAGTTGGCGTTGACAGTTTCAGACAAGTTCCAAAGATAGAAAAATCATCTCTTCCTATTACAGAAACAATTCCTAAACTCCTGGCTGTGTCCTGCCCTCTCTCAGACCTCATATCTTATCTTAACATAGGAAATCCTAAGAGCTGTAGACTTGATTCTTAAATCAGCACTCGTCTTGTCACGCCTGTACACGTAGAAAATGTACACAAGACTGCCTTTATCCCTGACGACAGCTGTCTTACTACACTTGTCCCTCACTAATTTGGAAATGGACAAGAAAAGATGGCGTTTTAATGAGTCAGAGACATTAATCAAATTCATAATTAATCTTCCTGGCAGTCAATATGTACCTTACCTGATCTGGGAAATTTAAAGCGTAATCCTACTTTCAATCATCATATTTTTGTGTTCAATTTGTTCCCCATCTTCATTATCATTCCCATACAGACCTTAGGAGAGGGTCTATACCATCTTAACTTAGGATTCCCAATGTGAATTGTAAAGCAGTCGGTTAGGACTTTTCTGTAATAGCTAAATTCCCATCTTTAGATAAAATAGTTTTTTCCCCCCTACATGCTGTTAGGAAACATGTTTCTGTAACACCAAGAATCCTACATGTCACCCTAAACTGAGATAAGACAGGATATCAGACTTATGAAGTTTCTGTAATGAGCTTTTGAGTCTTAACACATCAGTGCCTTTAAAAACCTCCAACCTGCCCCTGTCCAGATGTGAACATTTTACACTCCCAGTTGCACAGAATAATTAATGACAAACACAACTACAGACAGAGTTACCTGTTATAAAGATAAGGCATTTATGATATCTAACTTGTCACGTCATGCTACCAACTTTCACATAAAGAACAGAGGACACAGATTGCCTAATTGATAAGCAATCAAAGATAAGTTTTATCAATGAATGACAGTGCTCTTTTTTTTCTATGTACAAAGGGTAAGGAGTCATACTGGTTATATTAGTTTTATTGCAAATTATTTCTGACTAAGGCAGTAATGATAATCAATATCATTACTCTAATGACGAATAATGTGTTTCAGCCAGTGACCTTTGTTGCACACCACCCCCTCTCTCTTCCCATGTTTCCTGACTGTCTCCCGTCTCTCTATCAATAAATACAAAAACAACATCCAGCCTGTGTGATGCATGCGTACCTGCGGCAGCTCCAAGGCTCTCATGACTGCAGCAAAGCCGAACATGTTGCCCATGGTGCTCTTGAGCTCGGCGGCGATTTGGATGATTTTATGCAGCAGACCGGCCCTCTCTTCAGTCGTCCCTGTGCATCCCAGCACATCCACAGCCAACATGGTCGCCATGGTTTGGAACCTGTGAGGCGAAATGTATATCATTATATCAGCACTTTATCACCAGTGACAACAATGACACAAAAACTGCTAGTCTTGCTGTTTTTAAATTTTTACCACAAGAAAATATGAAATTTGTCCTAAAAGTGGCACTAGAGGAAAGGTAATGTCACCTAGATCAAAGGATCTGTCTTCTGTACTGACAAGCTGAGTCTATGTTTTTTCAATATATCTCAGACTCAGCTTGTTTCACTTTTACACAGTCAGACTTGAGGCAACTTTTGTCAATTTGCATCGTTCTAAGCTGTACTTTGCCAACCTGTTTATTAGAGCTGCCCTTAATAGTCGACTAAACCTTTTATTTGTTAATCTATTTGTCTCAAACTCCATTTGGGAGCTGCGCCTTGCCATTAATCCTGAGGGATTGTTGCAACACAGACCTTCTCTCTTGTAGCACTTAAGGCCTGAAGTTGTTGAGGAGTGAGTTTTTTTGTTGTTTTGTGACACCACGCTCGTGTCTCTGAATTTTGATCTTACTCACCTCTCCAGCAGGTCCAGTCTCAACTGTTGGCCATGTGGCAGTGTGAGCAGCTCCATCCCAGAACTGACTCCCATCATCCTTTGCACCTCTGGAGTCACCTGCAGAATTCTGGCCACCTGGGAAATACAGACATATGATTACTGGTCCACTCCTGGCTGTGTGTCTTTATATTTGGTGGGTGATATTGTGCGCAGTATCTGTATGTTCTGTGCATTTGTGCAGCCTTATTTGCACTTAAGATGCTAAAAAGTTCCGTAGAGTTGAATACGATGATAAATCTCAAATGACAGTGGCTTTAATAAACAGTACCATGCAGTCAGCCTTGGTGATATGTTTCGCCGCCGTCCTGGGGTCGACCTCGGCAAGCAGCTCCTTCACCCTCCGCAGGATTCCCACCTCCAAAGGCTTGTTCTCTTTGGGCATCAGTGGCGACTGGTACATGCTTGGTTTGAAAGAAGAGACTGTCTCCACCACTGGGGAGAAGTACACGTTCCCGTCCTCTACCCTCAGTGGATCGACGCCCACTGACCCTTCCTCCACCCGCAGCCTCTCCACGTAGCTCTGAGGGCTGGGGTACAGCTCAGTGTAGCAGCTTCCACTTTCATCAGAGGACGGGGAGTCCGAGCTCAGATTAGGCTGGGGTCTGTCGTTGCACTGTCTGTGGAGGGTGCTGCTGGGAGAGGACAGGGGGACGGAGGGATCCAAGCGCCTGGGGAGGGACGGGGATGGAGCTACGCTGGCTGCCCGGCTACTGCTGGGGCTTCTAGACTGTGGAGCTGGTGAAAGAAGAAGAGAAGGAAAAAGAGAAATTGAAAGGAAAAGCAGATAAAAAATTCCATTGGTTCCACCTTAAGACATAACTAAATTCATTAATAAAAAAAAAAAAAAGCTCACAAAATGATCATTTAATTTTATTTTAAAAAAGTAATTTCCTACAACAGCTGGTCACTGTAGTTTTTATCAAATATTAGGGAGGTAGTGGATTTGTTGGGGACTATTTTCAGTGGTGGATTAATCCACATTGTTAAGTGTATGACTCTGCAGGCTTGCGTATGAGGGATTGAGCCAAAATAAACTACAGTGTGTGTGGTCTTGGTGAATAAGGAACGCCCAGTGCAAAGGTGTGGCTTACTGATGTGTTTTTAATATTTGGACACTAGAGCTGTATGATAGCACAGAAGAATAAGATATGACCGATATTTTTCCATTGGATTTACAGACAATAAGAAAGACAGAATTTCTCTAGAATTACAATGCCCTGTTATGATAAATATCCAAACGATTCCTTGATTACAATTCTGACCAGTTTAGAAAAGCAAAACTGTTTTGATTTTTCAAAAGGCTAATTATCCCTTTTCTTAACAAAATCCTCCCTTCACCTCCTCTGGGACACATATTTGTTTTAATGTGTAATTGATTTTTCTCGTAAGAGAACGTACCGACTGTTTGAAGTCAGTGAACAGGGTTATGTAGTTCATGTGCATTTGCCATGAGCACGTTGTTTGGTTAAACACTGTGGTGACCTTCAGCTTATATCACACTGACCTGACCACAATGATCGACAATAGTCTCTCAATGTAGGGGCAATTTGAAGATTTTTTACTTTAAGTGCCTTCTATCCACCTTTACAATTTTTTTTTTGCCTTTTTTCTTCAGTTCTTTAGTTTGTTAAAGTTCTTTTGTTAGGTTTTTAAAAAAAAAAACACTAATCCAAGTTTTTTTTCTTTACTGTGGTATTTGCTGTAACACCTTGACCTTTTATTTTACTTGCACTTTAATGCTTATTATTGCTGTGTTTTAAATTATTCTTTTTTAAAAAACTACTACAAGGAACTTTCAAGACCTTTATAAAGCATCTGCTTGTGCCTTGCTGTCCAACTAATTGCCCTCTGGGGACAAAAATAAAGTTGAAGTTGGGTTGGTTCCGGTCACTCTGCTAGGAGGAGCACATCAAAGTATAAAACATATCATTCTGCGGTAGCTATGACTGAATATTGGCATGTAGATGTCTTCTTCAGGCCGGAACTTATGCACACTCAAGTTGCAACAACTTGCTGCATCACAGCAAAACATCAAAATTAGTCATCAAAAGCACCGTTCAACGAAAACATAAAACCCTTTTTAAAGGCGATCTGATTAATTCTGTAGGAGAAGTTAGATAAAGCAGATAAATTAAAATGCCTATATGGAAATAAATAAATAAGGAATAAACAAGAAATCTCTCTAGTCTTCTTTGTCAGGTATATTTACCTTTGCTCCACGTTAATCTGCAGCCAAAGATCAGTCTTATCTCATAACATCTTACGTTCAAACTCAAAGTTTGCCACGTGACTCTCTCACTCAGTTCTGCCTTGTGTAACCAATCTGCTGCAGGTGCCGGTGCTGCTGCTGCTGCTGCTGCATACCACACACACACACTCTGAACTTTAGTCCTGTTGCATCAGTGCTAACACCTTCTGAGCTACTCTGACCATCAGAGCTGGACGAGAGTCAGTTGATCAGCACTCTGTGGAAGGCTGGACGCACAAACAACAAGCTCGTGTTGACGCGTGCAACCTGTCGACTGGGACGCTCTTGGTAAGTGTTTACATCAAAGAATAAAGAACGCTTGAAGAAGATAAAGTAGGCTGGTGGTATGAAGCTAAAAAATATTTTACTCATGTTTCAGTGCAGTTGTTTTTGTGCTAAACGGTGTAAGGATTGCTTTGTGTATGGATGGACTGTTCAGCTAAACCCTGAGTACTTGTAAATGGATGCTACAGTCTCAAAGTCTCAAAAAACAAGATAGCCACTTCAAGATGTTTTCTATTGACAAGTTCAACACAAGGACTGAACTTCAGGTAGGCACTGAGCAACTTGTCCATTGACAACTATGGTATTCCTGTGAGTTACGCTCATAAACTGTGACAAGAAAATCAAAGTTTAGAGGTTTGGATGAGCAGAATCACAGCAACAGGAAACATAATAAGGCCAGCATTTAAAAAAGCAATGCAATTAAAACAAGCACACTAAGTAATTATGCTGGAAACATGTTTATCAGCTCACAAAATAGCCTCATGTGTCCTGTTTGCAGAAACGTTGGAACAGCAGAAGGGTTAGACGTTTCCTCTATGCACATTGAGAGAACATGCACTTGTTTTTATCACAGGTAGTCTTAAATCTATTGCTCTCAACTCTCAGGTCTCCAAAAAGCTATTTAAAACTCATAACAAAAGTAGTAGAAGTAGTTTTAATTGTACTGGTTATCCTCTACTGGTTTTCAGGCTCTGCAGTTTTATCATCTTTAAACTAGTTCATATATCTTTAATATTTTTCAAATTCAAATGTGTCATACATAACAACATACATATTATGATTATCCAATAGTGGTAGTAACAGAAGTAGTAGTTGTTGTATCTTTAGTAGACCTGAGACAAAATTACTTTTTCTCATAAAAAATTATATAACAGGTGAAGGTCCTTTAACCTCTGACCACGTAAATACAAAGCTGCAATTAAATCCTCTTTAAAGTTGCACACCTACTGTATCATTACTGAGTCACACATGCATACGAGCACAAAGCTGTGAAACCTGAGAGAGGGGCCATCTACCAAATGCAAACAGCTTTTGTAAACCTCCTGGGATTTAGCAGCTGGAATTCCCACCCAGTGTAGTTGTGTAATCAGAGTGTTTTATTGAGCTGTGTTACGTAGTTATGCAAGTCTTAGAGCAGTGTGCCTCAGTTTGCGGAAAGAATAATGAAAATCCTCTGTAAAAAGATTTTTAATAAGCAATAAAAAGACCTTTGAAAGAAAGAAAAAGATTTTTAGTGACTGTACTTTGCTGAAACTTATAACAGACAGTCTGCTTTCAAATGTGAATAAGTGGTATTTCTTCTCATATCAGGGAAATGTATGCGGCAGCAACTAATATCAATAACCATTAGAAGTGCTGAGAAGTGCTGCTATTTCGTGTTGTAGCACACTGCAGACTTACTCCCAGTGCCAAATGGCAACTTATAGTACAATGAATTAAACTGGAAAATAATGACTGAAAAATAACTGCAAATAAAATGTTAATCAGCTTCTTCTCCTCTGCAAAGACATCAACACGAGTCCTTAAATTCAATGATACTTTCATACCCACATAGTGACGAGGATCTCTATGAAGTAAATTTCATCTGCTCATGTCTATGGACCTCTGTGTGGACGTCTGAAATGCAGCTCAAAATTGAACACCGTACACACAGCATCTGTGCATGTGAAGACACGCAAATTTAGTATTAACAGAAGTGCATGTATGCCTGCTTTCAATGTCCATTTTCAAGGACTGTACTGTATATCCTGCCCTTTAAACTTGATTAGATAACTGCCGCTTTCATTTGAGTAGCCTCGTCTTACCTTTTGATTTTCAATCTTTAAAAAGGTGGAGGTTTTTTGGAGAGTCAAAGTCAAATATGTATTGCATTGTTCTGATGTTATCTCATTAACAAAATTTGTGGAAAAAAGGCGAAAGCAGTACTAGCCCCACTCTGTCATGGCTGGTACACATGGTACTGTAACTGCATGGTGTTTCTAATTAAATTATGTTTTATAGTATATAATCTATTCCACAGTTTTAGTCTTTTATAAGGTTCAGGAACTTTGTAAAAAAAAAAGTCAATTACATTTTATAAACCACTAACCAGAGTTTGCAAGTCCAGCTTCATTTGAACACAGAGCGTTGACCTAGGCCTGTAGATTACGGTGCATCACAGTGTCTTCACAAAGTTCAGGACTTGCAAGATAATAGTAATCGTAGGAGTTGCAAGAGAGACGCAAGTTACATCTTTATCTAAACAACCAACTGGCGTTTGCAAATGAATCCAGCATCAACTTCTTTTGTGTTCAGTCGTTAATTAAATTGATGTACCCTCTTGAACTCAAGCACTGTAAAGCCTTGACATCCTTACCTCTCTTCTCAGAATCTCTTTCAGAAATGCATCGACTGACCTTAGTGGCACTTGTGCTGCTCTGCTCGTCACCCTTGGTAAATGGAGGGAAAGTCCTAGTGTACCCTGTGGATGGAAGCCACTGGGTCAACATGAAAGTCCTCATAGAGGAGCTTCACTCCAGAGGCCACGAAATCACAGTGGTGCGGCCATCAGACGGCTGGTACATCAAGCCAGAGTCCCCACACTACAAGTCCATCACTGTAAATTCCACTGCTGGTTTTGATGAGGAAGAGTTTGGGTCATTTGTAATCACGATGTTGAACATGCGGCGGGAAGGTGCTTCACTTTGGACTCGGATCTCTCTGGAGTATGAACTGGTGGAACAGTTCTATCAGATGAATAAGCTAGTGCTTCAGATGGTCGAAGAGATATTTGAGGATACCAAACTGATGCAGAGCCTCCGTGATGCCAAATATGATTTGGTTCTGACAGACCCTACAATTGGTGGAGGGGTGCTTCTGGCTCACCGTTTGGGTCTTCCAATTGTCTTAAATGTGAGGTGGACTGTTCAGGGTGAGGGGCATGAAGCAATTGCACCCTCCCCATTCTCCTATGTCCCAATACCAGGGACAGAGCTGACTGACAAAATGACGTTTTCCCAGAGAGTCAAGAACTTTCTTTACTATATCTTCACTCGTTTTCAAATTTGGTATGTCACAGATGCAAACTACATACCATTTGTCCATCATTACTTTGGAAAAGATGTTCATTACATGGAGCTGTTTCAGGCAGCAGACATCTGGCTGATGAGGAACGATTTTACCTTTGAGTTCCCACGGCCCACAATGCCAAACATCGTCTACATGTCAGGATTTCAGTGCAAACCCTCTAAGCCCCTGTCTAAAGAACTAGAGGATTTCGTCCAGAGCTCTGGGGAACATGGCGTCATTGTTATGACCTTGGGAACCCTGGTGGCAAATCTTCCTGAGGACATCACTGAGGACATTGCTGCTGCTTTTGCCCAACTTCCTCAGAAGGTGATCTGGAGGCACAAAGGCAAAAGACCATCCACCCTCGGCAACAACACCTTACTTTTGGACTGGCTGCCTCAAAATGACCTCCTGGGTCACCCCAAGACCAGACTGTTTGTGGCCCACGGGGGCACCAATGGAATGCAGGAGGCCATCTACCATGGCATCCCCCTTGTTGGCCTGCCCCTCATGTTTGACCAACAGGACAACTTCTTCAGGATGAAAGCAAGAGGTGTGGCCAAAGTCCTGGACATTGCTACTGTGAACAAACACAACTTCCTGGAGGCAGTGAAAGAGGTACTCTATGAACCATCCTACAGAGAGAAAATGACAACGCTGTCCAACCTGCATAGAGATCAGCCCATGAAACCACTGGACCGTGCCATGTTCTGGATCGAGTTTGTCATGAGGCACAAAGGAGCGAAGCATCTCAGGACAGAGTCTTACAAGATGTCTAGGATCCAGTACCACTCAATTGATGTGGTGACATTTCTGCTGGCAGTCATTGTGCTAGTGTTCCTCATTTTTATTTCTGCAGTAAAGTTTTTGTGGAGGAGAGTGTTTTCTAGAAGCAAAGTCAAAAAGGAATAATCTATGTGCTATAAGACAGGTGTGTCACATTGTCTGGATCCTGATTTCTTGTGAAGACAACAATAACAATTGTTAACTGTTTTGTTCTGTACAGTTGTATACAAACGGCTTTACACTGGTATCCTAACAGGCCTGAGTGTGTGTAGCTGAACGCAACCCTCATGTTGTCTAAAGTCTTCAGCCAAAGAGGTCATGTTTCTGTTCTTTTTGCTTGTGTATTTGTTAGCTAGCAGGATAT